>JANDKJ010000076.1:0-71025 GCA_028551335.1 Armillaria sp. CMW 4456 | reverse complement strand
TAGTATACGACTGATGTATTTAAGTAGCGTAGCTCGTGCTGGTATAACCCCAGCCTCGAGCTAAGTTAATATATACCAACTTACTCGAAACTCACTCCACACTCAAAGCCAAAGAGTCAAGACATTAGTCTCGACTTCACGCTAACAGGTTGACACACCGGTGTTACTCGAACGCGAAGTAGCTGGTTGTTTGTCATTGTTAGAGTCATGTGAAGGTTGGGTCTAACAGTCGTGTTCCCCATGTCTTTGATTGTAAAGCATTTGTTCAGTTTGGTGACAAACCAAGCATAAAGTGGGGGGGAATTGGTGAAAGTTAATCCATCATCTACGTGGATAGGAACAATAATAAGGAGATCAGAGTCATCATCAGGGAGGGATATGGAAGGGTGTGGATTGGATTTTGACCAATGAGCATAGAATATGGCAGCGTCTACAGGGGATGGGGTAAGACCAATGGTGTGGAGGACAGAGGAGAGTTCCTTGAACCACTCATGCGATGATTGCTTCAGACCGTATAAGGCCTTGAGCAATTGTTGTGAAGCATTTGCATTTTTGAGTGGGAATCCTGGAACTTGTTTGATGTATACTTCCTGTTTGAGGGGCACATTCAAAAAGGCTGTCTTGACATCAAAAGTGTACAGATCGAAGTCATGCTTGTTAGTGAATACAAGGATAATACAGATACTTGCAATTTTTGCCACAGGTGCGTATGTCTCTCCATAGTCATCTGGTCATTGGTGGTGTCCCATCACCACAATATGTGCTTTAGGAATAGTTCCTGATGCATCAGTTTTCCAGTTGAAGACCCAACTTAGGCCAATAGCTTTGCGTGCAGTGGGGAGTACCTCAACTATGGAGGGGTCAAAAACACCCTTCTCCATCACAGCCGAGTACTCCGTCTGCATCGCGGTCTTCCATTTCTCATTATCAGATCATGCAATTGCTTTGTTATAAGTGAGGGGTGCTTTCGTGATGTCCCAGTCTCATGTTAGGAAGTGCTTCAGTGGTACATGATGGGCTATGAGGGAAAGTGGGTATGATGTTGAGCAACGATTGTCATAAGATAAAAGAGAGATGCAAGTATCATTTTCTTCAATAATATTGATAGCATAGAGGGCATAAGCATCGGCAATTGCTGAGTCGTTGTGTTGTGGAAGGGGGCCACCTCGATGAAGTCTTGATTCATTTAATGATTTTTTGGATTGTCGCCATGCTTTGCCTTTGGGAGTTGATCTGATGGTTCTAGAAGGATGGGAATTAATGGTGGTAGGATCAGATTCAGAAGTGACAAGATTATCTGTCACAAAAGGTGGATCAGTGAGAGAAGACTTGGAACTGAGGCGTCCAGGTGTGGATTCATCAAAGACAATGTCCCAGGAAAAATGGTATTTCCCCTTCAAGTCCCTGATCCACCAGCCGATGTGATTCTCCTCATATCATACGAAAATGCCTTCTAGCATTCAAGGACCACCCTTAGTTCGTTTCTCGGGGGGGATCTGCATCCAACAATGGCACCCCCATACTCGTAGGTGAGCAATATCTGGTTTCAATTTGTGAAGAGCCTCGTATGGAGTCGTGTCCTTAGGGAGGGAAGAATTCAGTAAGCACATGTAAAGATATACAGAAGTCAAAATTGCATCAGCCAGGAAGGATGCAGGTAATCCTGCATGTGCCATTAGTGTTTGTGAACGATCTTCAATAGTTCGAATAAAACATTCGGCTTTCCCATTTTGAGAGTGAGCATAAGGGGCTGTTTCCTGGTGAGTAATGCCCTTAGACTTCATGTATGAACCCATGTTGCCTTTGCTGAATTCTTTCGCTCCATCAGAGCGAATCATCTTCACTTTATTAGACGTAATGTTCTCCCATTTGTTGACAGCAGTTTGTAACCCTTGTGAAGTGTCACTTTTCTTCCTGATCATGAATACTTCCACTGCGCTTGTGTGGTCGTCAAGAACAATGAACATATAACATTGTCCATGTGGTGATGCCATAGGAAAAGGACCAGATGTATCAATGTGTAGTAATTCACAAGGTGATGCAGTGCGTCTGGCATTGTGTTCATAAGGTGATTGCTGGTGTTTGCCAACTAAACAAGAAGGACAAACGAATGAAGTGTTATTGCCTTGTAGTTTTATGCCAGTAACTGCATTTCCTAACAGAAGTGACGACGTTAACTCTTGGCCGGGATGCCCAGCCCGACAATGCCATAAGTTATGTGTCAACTTCGGTTTGATGAAGGGTTCAGTCATCGATACAAGCGCTGTAGAGGGTGGATCAAGAGAAGCTGGTTCAAAGATACAATCCAGAGTCGAAAGTCTGCCCAGAACTTTTGCTCGGATATACTTTCCTGCCAGAGTGTTATGAGTCTTGGGAAAGTAGATAGAGGTCCATGATTTGCTGAAGACAATAGTCATGTTCCTGTCGGTGAGAGTGCCAATAGAGATGAGGTTCACTGGAACTGATGGTGCGTGTAGACAACCCCTTAGTGTGATTGGGATAGTAGTGCCATCTGCTGTTGTAACTGTAATCTTAACATCACCTTTTGCCTTCATTTTTAGCACTCCACAGTTGGCCGTCTTTACATCTACAGCATCTTCTTCATGGTAAGTGAAGAAGTGTTCTCGATTCCGGATAATGTGTGTGGTGCAACCAGAATCCAGAATAGAGCGAGTGTCGGAGTTGAGTGCAATGAAGGAAACGTTGGCAAGCTTGTCGAGAGAAGTGGTCTCAAAGGCAGACGTGGTGTACCAGTCAAACATCGAGTCGTCGTTTTCAGTAAGTTTGTTACATTGTTTGTACTCAGCAAAACCAGCAAAAATTTCTTCATCTGTCATACTCATCTCTTCCTCAACTATAGTCTCTACCATAGTCTCCTTGACATGATATGCTTTGTTCGAGTTAGGTTTGTCGGGAGGTTTTTGAATTTGTTTATTGTTGACGTTGGTGGAGATCAATGGTTTAAGAGTGTCGGAATGTTGATCGGTAGTATGGCCAAGTGCATTGCATTTAGCACAGCGAGGATGATTCTGCGAGCAGACGATTTTCGATGTTTGTATTTGGGATTCAATCATTAAGATTTGACTGGTAATTTGGACGAAGTAGTTGTAATCGACTTTATACACGTGTCTGTAACAGTCATTGTAGATTTCATGTTTGAGTATTGCGAAAGGAATGACAGAGTCAGTGGGCAAGTTGTTGATGAAGTCTACCATGATATGGGTGTAGATGACTGGTTGTCTGGAATTCTGGATGGATAGTAGAACAGACCGCCATTGAGTAACGAATTTGGTGATGTTATTGGGGCCAGCTTGGTAATGCTTCAAACGTGCGAGTGCAGCATGAGCAGAAAGAGGGTTCCCAAGCCTGTAGAATTCCCATAGGGTATCCAGAGCAACATGAGCTGTTACACTCAAACCCATGTTCGGATCGGTGGCAGGGATTAAGGCAGCACATTCAGCAGAAAGTCATGATTGGATGATGTGTAGTGCCATAGCATCATGCATTCTCCAATGCATATGAGTATCCATTTCCTGAGGGGACAAATTCGGATCAACATAGGGAGGGTATGATGGAATCCTGAAAGGGTCGAAGGTCCGTTGATTCAGATCAGGTAGTTCGCATATGTGGTTTATGATGCCAAGAGAAGTCGCCATCGCCATTATAGCTTTGTACCAGTTGCCCCATGTAGTCCGCCTGGTGAGTTCAGGAATTCCCGTAGTAGAAGGGCAAGTAGAAGAAGTATTGGTATAATGGTGATTGGAAGGATTCAGAATGTAGTTGTAATTATGTATGTTATAAGGAGGTTGGTTGTTGTTCAAACTGTAGGTAAATTGATTGTTACTGGACTGTTGGTTATTTTTTGTATCGTAATTAAAGTGACGGTTTTTATTGTTAGGCGAAAGAGGACGGTTTGTTTTGTTCAAAAAATAATTATGTGATGAAGAGGTATGTAAATTTTGGACATTTGATTGATTGTTAAAATAATGAGGATAAACATAGGGATTGTCACCGGGGTAGGATCCATGTGGGGGTTCCGGTATGCAGGGAAACGTTGGTTCGTTCACTGACTGGGCAGGGTCGGATGAAGAACTATCGAATGATTCATCGTTGGGCGATTCATGTTGGTTGGGAGGATGAGGGAACTTCTCGTCTTCAGCAAAGCGGACAGATCGTATGGGGTGGGACATATTAAAAGCTGGATGTATGCGTCGTTATATGCATGCAAAGTTGGATGTATGCATTGGTAATGGAAGAAACGGTCGACTAATGCTGTGATGCGGGAATATTGCGTCCGTAGAGCAGCAGAATAGCGGGAAAATTGCGTCTGCTTGGGCAGTGTTGGTGATATTGACACCAGGAGAGTGTAATCCGTCAAAAATACAAGGTACCAATAGGTGGGCATTAGATACAACCCATAACCTAATGGCCAGACACCTGTAGGTACGATGTAATGAGTACAAATTCTCAGTCGACGAATGATGGTGAACGTCAAGACTGAGGAGCAAAGAGAATACAGGTACGAAGCTATGTGTATAAATCACGTGTCTATGGTCGCGATCGGGAAACGATCGGACAAAAGAGGGGCTCGCCGATAAGACCGATCCCTATCCTCCAACAATGTCTAGAAATTACTACCGTATACCAAATATGTCTATTTACGGTCCAAAGTTCAAGCTGCCGAGTAGTGCTGATAATGCCGATAAGTTCTTCGAGAGGATTCTCGTCCATACTTGGCGTTACTTTCTTCAACAGAGGAGTGAACGTTCATATTAGCAGGAGTTCTTGGGTTTTACCTCCCTGAAATACTAGTTCATGGACCCGCCGTTTCATGGCACCGTCTTTCATTGACCGATATGCTGCTAATGCAGCACGACTGAGTCTTTGACACGTGTGCGCAGAACATCTCACATATTCTCATATAAACGCGGGGCCGTAAACGTGTTTTCTCCAAGTTTTCTCCATTCTTTGAGTACCAGTTTCGCGTGTAGACGAACCTCTTCAGCCTCCATCTCTGTCTGCCGATGAGATTCGTGAGTAGATATTCCGCCCACACGTCTCGTTTATCGGTGAAGGTGACGGCCGGGTGGGTGAAAGTAATACAAAAAAGGCTCCTTCATCCATACAAGTGAGCAATTTAGGTGCGGGGGCTATGCAACATCTTTCCAGGTAGAATGGGGACTGACTCGGAGTCATTCATTTCGGGTGGCCGTCAATGATACTGAATGGTCGTGAGTATACTCATGATAATTATTTTGAGACGACATCCTCAGGCTTTCAAGGTAACACTGGTTTTACCCATGTTTTCCAACTCCTTAGACCAATTACAGGGTAGCAACATAGAGTTGACTTCGAAGGAACTCAAGAATAAACTGGCGACTTCGCTTCCGCGGTGTATATCGATCTCGTTCTTTATGGTGTGGAAAGGATAATACAAGGATAATATACTTTACATAAATAGTCAAAATTGCAGAGAGGTACATCAATCCAACTTGAAGACTGTCGGTGCTATGATCAAAATTTCCAACTTCAGTAAAGGTTAGGGAGTAGAATGAAAGCATAGTCATAAGGCGTTATATAGCAAGTACATCATAATGAAACGTTTCGATAACATCAATTCCGACACAGTATTTCTTAGTCAAGGAAATTTCCTCGCATCATCTGGATAGCGATTGCCCTCTCGGCTTTCAATCTCTTGAGAACACTATCAACGACTGCATCGCAGTGCATAAGTTCAAAGGTCTGTGTCGAAGTCATATTAGACACTTACCTTCAAGGAACCTGCCACGCTGTGCTCCCATAATGGCCCATGTCGCTTTTTCTTCTTCTGAAAACTGCTCTCCGAATCTCTCGAACGCCTCCTGCACATGTATCCACTCTTTTCCGACTGGATCCATAAGATAGTCAGGGAGCTGCCATTCTGGCACACCATTGTTGTTCGCATCTTTCCACTGATCCACTGACCATTGAAGTCAGTAAACTTTATATGCTCACCGTCATCAAGGAAGCAGCTCACCAAGGTGCACCAGGCGACATACTTTGGCGAAATAGGTCTGCGGAGCCTCTTTTGGAGCTACAGAAAAATCGAGGATGGTAGTAGAGCCTAATGACTGCGTACTTGATGTCGATGCTGAGGGTGCCGGTGAAGGGGCTGGCGCCGGTGGGGGCTCTACAGCATAGATGATAGGATTCCCATAGAAGTCATAGCCATAAGTAACGGGGTAGGTGGGGTAGTAGTAGACTTCGCCATAAGAGTTCATTTTGGTGCTCTCTTTTGCGTTAGCAGGGGAGGATGGTGTCGAGGAGCCAAGGATCTCAACTCTTATATATGGCATAAAAGCCACTGCATGACAATGAAGCTTCTCTTGAATGTGGCTTGAGATTGTGTCCAGAAAACAACGGCCATCAAAGACCCTAGTATGGTAAAAGTCCAGTCGACCCTTTTGGACAAAGATGCCACCATGCATAGCTTTTGCATCGCCATGACTTCGGTGGCATCAGCACAGAGCATTGATTCTAAAGGGATTCTGTTGATGACAACCGCCAAAGTATTGAGCGGGACATCACAAACTATATTGGTACAACATATTCAAAGTCGTTTCTCGAGAAGAATCACTTTCTCCAAGGCGGCATAATGCTTGCTTCCTACAAAAGTCTCTTCTCCGACAGCCTTCAATGGTGAACGCACAACATTGCCACCATACCCAAAATTCTTCGCTACGACCGCCTTGATCGCAGAAAGCGGCCCAAGTTTCGTTTTTGCCCAATCAGCATGAGCGATATCCGTTTGCAGTTTGAGCGCCTCGTCTACTTTACCCTCCTTGAACAGGTTATACAGTTTGACATGGACCTTCGGGATGATATTCGGCGACGCTGCCATCGTTCCGGCGCATCCAGATATCAGTCCATGGAGCATGCAGTCCGTAGAGGACGTGTATATCCCAAATTCGGAGGGTGAGAAAACAGACGCGAGCCTGTGAAGCTTACCCATGTCACCGCAAGCAAGTTTAACGCCTACGATGTTAGGGTGTTTTACCAGTTCTTCGATCGCGTCGGAGTCGAGGTTCAAACCATTCGTTACGGCCGGAAAGTTGTAGATAAGAATGGGAATGGGAGATTTATCTGCAACCTATTCAAGAATACGACTATTGTAAGTAACATGGGAGCATTAAGATGTGAATGTCTACCCACCTCTCGATAGGACGCGAGGGCAGACTCAGGTGTGACCTTCAGGGGCCAGGGAACAGGAGCTAATACTAGCGCGTACGATGCACCAGAATCTCCTGCATCCTTGCACAACTGGACCGTCACTTTCGTAGATGATGCGCTAGCACCGGCGATGACAGGAATACTATTGAACCCATGCTTGTCCAACGTCCCTCGGGTTATCCTGACAACGTCACGCCGTTCAGCCTCAGAGAGCAGCGCAGCCTCCCCATTATCCCCTTGAACGAGTACACCAGCAACTCCTCCCTAGAAAACAAGAAAATCGCTAAGCATCGCATATAATACACTGTGTTGTGGTACCTGGGCTAATCTTAGTGTATGAGCTTCGATAGCATCACGATCCAGATCCTCATTTTTTGTCATGAAAAGGACGGCGGCTACGTGACATCCAGGAGGCGGTGGATGGGCCATGATGGTCTGAGTCATGAATACTTGATGCGTTTTGCGGATCGGTGTAATGGATCGCGGAAGTCCGAGAGCGGCACGTGCAACGGAGGAACCAGTCCCGAGGCAGGTCTTCACGAAGCGTACTACCTCAGGAAGTGTTGAAGGTGCCAAGTCGTCGTGACCTCGTTCCTTGGTGCGAATCTCATAGTGCCGTACGAAAGACAGAGAATTATCACGCGTTGAGTTACGTCACAGATATGTTGCGTACATGCGCTACTTCGGTTCTAAAAAAATTAATCACGTTCCTCCAAGCTTTTGGAGCATCCGGAATCGGATTCGAGGCCGTTCTTCATAGAATAATACCCAGCTATCATTGAAAAATGAACATCGGTAGATACTCCTTACGCGAAGCTAGAATGACCTCGAGGCGCATTATGATCATGTAAATGTCAACTGCCGTTCCGTCTGCTCAGAAGTGGTATCCTTTACCTCGAACAAAGCGTCCGACAGACAAACACAATTAATCGACGAAGGCCGAGGTAATAGTCAAGGATGACCGCTGTGATAGCCGCATATATCTTGCGGGTCGGAACACATTTCCTTCCGCGGAAGCTCGAAGATAACACCTCGAGGAGAGAAACCGTGCTGCTAGTCCGATCCGGAGGGTTTTAAAAGCTTTGGTAGACTAAGAATGTTTGTTAGTTGCTCTTCTCGTAAGGCTACAAGAAAGTAACATACCTTGTAACAACCATTTTGCACCATTATGCGCGGGCATCTATTCCTCATACTGTCAATATTCGCATCGTTGATGCTTGTCGGTGCTTTCCCAAGTCTCGTGAGTATCCCACAGCAGGATTATTTAAGTCAGGCAGCTGACAACAGACAAAGGGGATCGGAAGACACACTAGAGCTGGCGCACGAGGCATAGAGGTGAGAACGTCGAAAAGGACAGCGTCCTTGCCCTAAAGCCAACGTTTCATCAATTCGTAGCAAAACAGTAGCAGCACTGGAACTGCACGCCTCAGAGCGAGTCCGGTAGTTTGGCTGAGGGCCGGGACGTTCCGTCGCGGGTCAGAGGTGAACTTGAAGGTGTTGAGTACCAAGATCTCTTTATGTTGGTTCGCGTGCTGACGTACGCACAGATCACGGGGGATCTGAAGGACCGCTTCTGGCATCATGAGGTGACTGATTGTTCTACCTCGAGGCCAGCTCACACCAAACTATCAACAGGCGCTAAACGAGACGAGTGGTATTCCTGGCTGGCGCGTTGTCGAATAATTTCCGAGGTATGATTGCCAAGGGATTCATTATGATACTGTTAGAGACGGCATATATTCACCGCTAGGATCTTAGCACAGTTTCGCCAGGCATAGATTTGCAGTTTGAAAAGTCGTGTAGTATTTGCTTGGCTTGGTGATGGATTATCGCAGCTCTGGGAAAATATTAGCAGAGCTTCAAACCTGAACCACAAGAAGGGCAAGAAAATTTGAGGTCCTTACGCTCCGATGTATTCTGGTCTTGGAGGTCTTTTGAGCTGCTGCTCGCAGATATTAGACGATCTCGTTTGGATTTCTAGGGCTTGCACACGGACTCGGATCGTACCCACACGGCAACAAGGTTGGGTCCTGCAGTGGTGCGGCTGTCTGCGACTGATTTCTCGGTATTAGTGGATCGGTGGAACGGTGTTGAGGCATTCGTGACCGACGAGCCGTTTCTGGTGACAACCCGTTCCATGTTTAGACTAAACGTTGGCACAAGCCATCCTGAGTTGCTTCAAATACGAGTCTTTCCAGTAGCGATGGCAAACGATGCGACTGAGTGTAGATTGTAGAGAAGAGGTAAAGACGCAGTTGTTCCACGTTGGTCGACCGGTCACAGTTGGGTCACACTAAAATTTCGAATTGGATATCGGCCCGGATAGCGCGTGCTCGTACATTCGGATGCTCGGTTTTGGAGTCGGACATTCCAAGGGCATTCTTGCTTCTGGTCACAGTGGCTTCTTCGATGACGGCGTAAATCCTCAGAAGATCAGTCTCACCTTTTCTTATGCCTTGTGTTGTGTTGTATGGTAGTGCCGCGAAAAGCAACTACCGCCGATTTCTCCACGGTAATGTTCAATCTTGGTCTATGCTGTATATGTTAGTTACTTGAAGGTGAGAGTAGTTTCCTTCCAACCCGAGACATTTGGACTTTCTAGTCTTCTAGCGACGGCGGCTTGGCAATACTTCCAAGCGATGATCGCTTCGTGAAGAGTATGAAAGTGGCGTTTTGTCCCGCAACCAACGGGCTTTCACCTTCGACAGTCGTCATAAGCAGTCTAGAACATCGCTCTTATGTCCCCGCTCATGGGAATTCAAGGTATCTCGGGCCGCCTGCTTTGGTTGTATAAAGTTGGATCCTACACTTTGCATTATGAACTAAAGCCATGAAACTTACCTTCTCGACCACCGTCTTCACTGCTCTGTTTGCAGTCGCTGCTTCCGCGTCTCTAACACCAGTACGCCGAGATGTCTTCGACCCGCCCATCACGTCCCCTACTACAGGGACCGTTTGGACTGTAAAGACTCTCCAAACTGTGACATGGGATACCTCTAACCCACCCTCGCCTATTACCGATCGTAACAGGAGCAGCATTTTGCTCATTAAAGGCGGTGTGCAGTTACCTGGCAAGTCACATCCTCCACAGGCAAACCAAAACTATCGCTGACTATTTTGCAGTCGTATTGGCAGACCAGTTTGATATTCTGCTGGGAAGCATCGAAGTGGAGGCTCCCTGGGTGACCGAAGGCGATGATTACTCCCTTGTTCGTGAGTTTTCTATCTTCCCTGTAAACCGACTACTTGCTGATGGAATGGATGTGTAGTCTTTGGCGATTCGGGGAACCGGGGGCAACCTTTCACCATTACCGGAGGCCCAAGACACTGAACGATGTTTGTTAATGGATCTTCTAGTCCACCACTTGTTTGTTGTTAGCTTCATACCGATGATTCCTGCACTTCGTTACTATCAATTATCTCATAGCATGTTCTGGGACTTTACCTTCATCAATGATATAAGTGAGAGGCTATAATGCAAAGGTTCAGGACCAGTAAGAAGCTTTTAGAAAGATATTTTGATACTCCGTTCTCGCATTCAAGCTTCGATGTCCTTTTGAAACAGCAGATATTTTTTCTCGCGCTCATTCTTTTGAGGGTATTCAATAATTCTATGTGAGAAGAAAAGGAGCACCGTGTGTGACTGGTAGAACGGTTCGAGTGCCGCTGGTTAAAGTAAACCTGATTACACGACTATCATCACCAGCAGTGTTTCTAGGCTCAAATTCGGTCGAATACGATAAGACAATCTTGAAAATAGTTGGGGATATGACGAAAGGTATCTCGGTCGGTATATGCTGAAATTCTCTATCCGCATCTGGAATCGCTACGGACCATGTCTGTTGGCGGATGAAAACAGGGAAAAACTCTCAAGCGCAGACCCACAAAATCGAACATGGCATTCGTTGGCGCATGATAGCGATATAGTATGAGAGTGCGAGAAGATGATACATCTATACCTGCTGTCTGTATTCGGGGCCTCGTCAAAATGCAGTACAAGACGCACGTGATAGCGTCGTTGGTTAACCGGAATTTGCCGACATTCCTTGACTCCGTGCATCCGTGCATCCTTTCATCCTCCACTGAGTAAGTCCTGTTGCCTTCACTATCCTTGAAAGGGCCTATTTCAATGATTCCTGACGTTCCAGCTTTATTGTTTCTCCGAGTGCTCTTGAATTCCTGGTGGCTAAAAATTTCATCGTGCTCGTTTCGCCTATGTCCATCGGCCGAATGATGTCGTCGACACTAGTTCCTAGGAAGGTCCGCCATTGCCGCCTCGATGGATGGAATTTCATGGCCATATGACCTCCATTTCACCGCACGGGCCCCGCGCACAGTAGATACGATTTGCCGGCGGAATGGCTGGATATCAGGAATTCCGAATTACAGAAGTCTAGCACGATATTTCGCTTATCTCACTATCGTGGGTTGAAATAACGTGGTATAAAGGGACAGCATTACTGCTCTTTCCTCATCCAGCGAAGTCATGGACGCTATTAATCTGAGTCACCATTTGAGCCCCATTGCGGCAGCTAGGACTCCCAGCCCCTTGAAAAGTAAGTATCTCGTTCTTCAATGTTCACCTTCTACTGACTTTGATGTTAGGTTTAATGAAATACATGACCTTGGATGGCATGATTAGTTTAGCTGGAGGTCTCCCGCACCCGTCTCTTTTCCCATTCGTCAATATCGAAGCGGAAGTTTATTCTCCAGGCATCTATCTTCCCTCGAAGACATCTGAGTCAGACTCCGAGCTTTTACGTTTGAAGGTTCATAAGAGTGGCAGGTCAGATGGGCAGGTCGTGGATTTGGCGTCTGGATTGCAATACGGTACGTTTCTAAAAGGTTTTAGCGTAAAGTATTCTTAAACAGTCGTCGGTTTAGCGCCTACTGCTGGTTTTCCATGGCTGCTCCAATATGTCCGGGAGTTCGTTCGCATTGTCTATCAGCCAGCTTATAAGAACTATGATGTTTTAATGAACGACGGAAGCACGGATGGCTGGAGCAAAATTGTAAATCTTCTCTGGTAAAGAATTGTTTTGTCTGGGTCTTAATCCTGACTAAATGTGACGAACACAGTGAGCCTGGCGACTACATCCTGCTCGAAAAGTATACATTTCCTTCTACTCAAGCGATGTGGGTACCGACGGGTTGCAAGGGCGTTGCACGTAGGCATCTATCTTCCTCTATCCTTCACATTTTAACATCTATTATAGTCGAGATGGATGTTCATGGAATTCTCCCTGACATGCTGGAAACGACCCTCCGGGAATGGGATAACACTCACCCTGGCGTGAAACGCCCCCATGTTTTATAGTGAGTCATTATTCAACGAGTTTGGTCTAATTCTGATCTATTGAAAGTGTGATTCCCACTGGGCAGAACCCTACAGGGTGCACGATGCCTATCTCGCGCAAGCAGGAAATATACGATATTTGTGTTAAATACGGCGCGTACTTCCTTCATGAGTGATTTCCCTTTCTCACCTGTATTTCCTCAGATATTATCATCGTGGAAGACGATCCATACTATATTCTCCAATTCGATACTTACAAGCTTCCCACTACCGGCAATGGTCAAGCGGCACCTCCCCCCTCCTACGACGAAAAAACCTTCCTTGATTCCTTCGTTAAGACATTCCTGAGCATCGACGTCCAGGGGCGTGTGATTCGTCTGGATACTTTTAGCAAAACGATGGCCCCTGGTAACCGTCTCGGATGGTTCACATGCAACCCTCTCTTTGCTGAACGAATCCTCCGTGCGACAGAAGTAACAACCCAAACGCCTTCAGGTTGGTCGCAATCTATCATCTCTGAGCTCCTACACACATGGGGTCCCGGAGTAAGCGGGTATCTCCGCTGGCTGTCAGGTTTGCAGAGCCAATACGAGATCCGGCGAAACTGGATGTGCGACGCTATTGCGAAGGAATTCGATGCTGAGCAGGAAGGCGACAAGGTGATCATTTACGGCAAAGGGACAAGGGTAAAACTTCTCAGTTTTGTGCCTCCACAAGCTGGGATGTTTTTGTGGTGCAAGGTGCACCTGAGCCAGAACAAGGAGTATAATAGCATCAAGGGCGCATCTGAGGATCCAGAGACGGCATTTGAACAGAAGCTCTGGCAAAAGATTGCTGACGCGAAGGTGGGTTGGGTCTTTGTTATGTCTTTAATTGCTTGCGGCTCACTTTCCACAGGTCTTGGTATCTCCAGGCAGGTTTTATGCGTACGCCTTCTTTAGAGTATTCTATTTTGCACACTTTTACCTCGTTCCGTTCACAGAGCCTTCGAGGGTAAAGGAAAGCCAAGGAATACAACTGAACGCGACATCATTCACTTCAGACTGGCATTTTCGATGACGACGGTGAGTTTAGGCTCTGATTACTTGGTTCTTTCTGTTCGTTTGCTGATCTACGACAACTTCAGAAAGAGAGTGTGGAACTGGCTATTCATAGACTAGCAGGCGTCCTGCATCGTGAATGGGAACTATAATAATCTCGGTATGGATATTGTTCGTTTTCTTCCTATCGAACAGTACTTACCGAAAATCCATGAACTTCACTAGAAGAAATCATATTTAGTGCGATCCTTACATATATGAACAAGTAATGATATACGTGTTCGTCTAACGTTCAATTCCATTCGAGCCGAGACCGGGTTATCGTCAAATATTGCCCAAGTAATAATTGTGTCTTCTCGTAAGTATTGCATACTGGTGCAACATATTAGTATTTTCGTAGATGTCAATATTCCTCAACAAAAACTGAATAAATGACTCGAAAGAATAGTGGGGTTAGGGTGCCGCACGAAACCTTACGTCTCGTCACAATCGAGTTGTTTACTGGCGATGTAATGGTGAGTAAATCTCCCCTCACTGGAAGGATTGTTTATGGTGTCAGGTGAGCGGATATTTCAACAGCGTGGAATAAACATAACGAGTTAGACTAAGCGGCGAGGAGAGACAACCTATACTGACGGCATATATACTTGAGCGATTATGGTGGGGACAATTCGCCCACTCTACCCTTCACTGATGGACGGAAGAGTCTTCAGATGACTTCAGTTGCTCTCCTTGATCCTCACGCGCTTACAATTATATCAACAATATTGCCTCTGCATTATGCAAGAGACATTATATAAACTGAACGACGGAGTAGCTCCATTGTAACCTTGACTACATGTACTTCAGTGCTTGCAGCTGTTGCATTTGCATTCGGCGCCTTGGCACGAGCAACTGCATAGGAAATTGAAAAAAAGGTCAGCCGACGTCGAGCTCTGAAAACTGTCTGACTTACGAAGAGCAGCTGCAGGCTGCGGTACCGCAGGTCTGGGATACGGGGATCTGAGAAGTCTATAGGATACTTGTGGGCACAAGAATCATCAACCAGAGATAGAGAAGTACGTACGAATTGCATGTTGGTCTGTGTGAGTGTTATCGACTTGAAACTTTCGATAGCGTCTACAGAAAATCTGGCTCCCTTTTATACTGAAAAGTGGGTCATCCTTACACGCTTTCGTTGCCGGAAAGGAGGCGGAACTTGACCCGCTGTTCCTTGAAGCCATATGATGTCTCGCCACTGAGGCGGTACTCTTGAAGAGCTCTCGGACCCGCGAATATAACGTTACTGCCCCACCAAACGGTCTTATCCCTTGCCTCTTCTTGACGCCGATTTGCGTCTTTGATTTCCTGGAGAATTTTTGAAAGCAGAAGAGGATTTTCGACCTCAAGCACCTCGGACCAACCTTCGTGTCGCCTCAAGGATATTTGCATCCGCTAACGCCACCGCATCGATACGACTGATGGTCTTGATTATTTCCATCTGCATGTGCGAGAAATGGAGCCTAGCGTCCGTGGTGGAGCCTCTGGTCTGTCTAGCTTTGCCCATCTGGCATCGGGACCCCGCTATTGGGCTCAAAATTGCCCTTAATGCCTTGCATCTGCTCCCGCAGTATACCCCACCTTTCGCCGGGGCGGTGCTAGTATTTCTCAGATCCCCTTTTCCTTTCACACGGTTCCAATTAGTGAGCGTGGGGCGGCATGGCACTCTTGGCTCACCATGTCCGTAGCCTTGAGGCATTCTCGACAGCCGCGGTGACACGAACGTTTTCTCTCGGTAGTGCCATCGGGTAATGTGCCTTTCTTGGTCAGACCTGGGTCAGCCTTAGACTATTCATTGTTACCGTCGGTGTGCATCAGATGAATTTGCCAGAAGCCCATGCATTCCCCACGCATCCTGCAGCCTCTTTCCGACGCTCGCCCCGCCTAGTATTCATCGGCGATTCGATGATACCTCATGTTGAGATCACGAGCAACCGATGAACCGGTCAGTGGTATGCTTCTGTATCAACCATACCGAGGGCCCTCTTCTTTGGTTTCGTGATGTCACTTCACTTCGCATGCCTCAACGGACGACACACTCAGCTCTCGCCCCAGAATATTTGAGCATCGATTCACCGTGTCACCTTAGACACTTTGTTTAGCATCTGCCCCTTACGGCCTGCATGTCTGGCCATGCGAGGATGGCAGTCAGTCGTGTATAGCTGTTCCGGCTGCTGTATGCGAGCGCGGTACTTGCACAGACGCCTATCGAAGTGGCTTTCGCTCTTTGGTAGGGACGCCGCTATGCCATTCATTTCACTTGAATTGGTGGCGAGACAGCGAATGCTTCCACCATGACCAAAGCATGGGATCAGAACAATGCAAGGACGGCAATTATCAGGGATATAATCACGGCAGGTCTGAGAGGGAAGGATTGCCTGTATTCTCGCTAGGTTCCGATGCTAGGATCCACCATCTTGTGAGTCGAATGAAACGAAAACAAATGTCTTCATTCACCCTCAACAAAGTGCCAGTTCCTCGCCCTCCAAGCAAGTCTGGACAAATCCTCATCGTCCCAGCGACACTTCCCCTCAAGGTGTTCAAACCTCATCGTCATCTCCTCGTCATCCTCACGTTCAGTACCCCAAAACGGTACAACTCGCGCTCCGGCCCACCCCAAAACACCGACAATCTCGACCGGATTATCAGGCGCGATTAGAATGTTCTCGGGGTTGAAGTTGACATGCTCAAGAACGAGATCGGTAGGAGGGCGCTTGCGTATAACTTCTGCCGCCTCGTAGATCTGTTCTAGGACTTCACATTGCAGACGGACAGCATATTGTGTAGGCTCCGCCCGTCTGACGCTGCCAAAATATTCTAAATGTCGGCAGGTCACCGCCAATAACCATTGCTCCCCTGTCTCGAATGGACCGGTGTCTGATGGACGGGGCGGAGAAGTAACTCCGGTGTCATTTGATGGTGGTAATGTCATAGGTCCAATGAAAGCCTGCTGGTGCCCTGCATCTCCATAGCATTCTGGAAGGCGACACATAGTAGTCTTGCGATTCCTTGGAGTACGAATGCTCCCTATCTCCCTAAAGTTCGTGCCGACGGATTTCAAAATCTTGATGTAAATGTCCTTCATAGACTGTCGAACAAGGTAGCTTTGTACATTGGTGAGAGTTGCGAGTTTTGCGGAAAGTAAGGTTCCTTCAATCTCGGAGATGTTTAGGAACCGTACTTACTTACTAGAGAGAGGAGATCACACTCACAAATACGGTCGCAATCCATGCTCCACCGACTCGACCGTCAAGATCGTCGTCGTAACAAACTGGCCGAGGGGCACATATAGTAGGGTCTTCCTTGTGAAGAAAACGGAGCGTTGAGAACTGGAGTGGAACAGGTCAACCTTATATTTCAGATACGTACGGAGAGAGTTCACCTCAGAATATAGTCCATCGGCACACGGCACACTCCCCAAACCCCCCGTTGTATACGGCCAATATACACGCACCAAAACCTTATCATGCTTTTCCATAACAACAGTATAGAGCTGATAGAATGTGCGAAGTTCTGCAATAGGAGACTACGGGAGCCCATACCTTGTAGTTACGCGCTATGATACAAGCATTAACATGCTGAATGACCGTGGTGTCAGGACCCACATTGACCAGCAACCTCAGGGTAGCTGCATTCATGGCCTGACTTCTTCTTTAATCGCGCCTTGAGAATAGTCAAGTCGATAGTCTTTTGTGAAGTTGTAGAAGTCATAGTTGTAGTAATTCTGGGGAAAAAATACGGATGAGTAAAGAAATCGACAAAAGGTGCCACCAGGACAAGGGAAAGGAAGGAAGCGGACGAACGGGACGAGCCCTGCCTTTAAGTACACACCAAGTCATGCATAGCCATCGATATAATACAAAGGCGAAGGTGGCAGACAAAGCAGTAGTGCTGCTGAAAACGGAAAATGGCCACCTCGTGCTTGATAGGGTCGACACGCGGATCAAACGCTCTATTGCGGGATTTCAGAGCCAAGACAAGAAATTCAGAATTAGTCCATCCTTCGCTAAAACGGACAGAGTAGTACTCCCAGAACAGCGATATCCCACGAATTGCGACGGCGAGAAATCACTCTACACGACCACTTCATACTTCTCCAGGCTCTTAATTAACTTCCCCCATCGTCCATCATGCCACGTCGACAAGTCTTTCCACTCCGAACTGTCTTCGCCAAAGACGACGCGAAAAGACAACATCCATCCACACACGGTGAAGTCCGCGAACGTAGGCGCGTTCCCTGTGACGAATGCATCTCCCTCCACTATCCAGCTGTTGATTTTGTCAAGGTCACTCTTAAAGAGCGCCCATTGTTCCTCTCTACGCGCCCCGTGCGGATCCAATTCCTCAAGCTTCTGCCCGAAAGCCTCCTCCCTGGTCTTCCTGAAAAACGCCTCGCTTCGGGGATTCAGAACTGCGTTGGCTGCAGGAACTAGGAGAGGTGTTATCGCCCTGAGTAGTAAGGGATGAAAGGCAGCCGTGAATGCAGCATGCAGGGCTCGTGTGCCGGGAGGGAAAAGGCGCGGAGCATCAGGATAGGTAGCGTCAAGATACTCAGCAATGGCAGCCGAATCAGAAATGATCGCGCCAGTTGACAAATCGTGGATGAGTGGGAGTGAGTAGTATGGTGTCACGCCATCCTGTTGGGTAGCGCTAGCTGATACCCCAAGTCTCTTGTACAACGCCTCGATATCAGGGAATTCGATCCATTCCGTGCGGTATGGTATGCCCTTGAAGTTCAACGCGTACCTAGTCCAAGATAAGAAATGATAAGAAATGAATATACGAAGGAGTAAGTGACCTGGCCTTCCATGTATTGGGGGAACATGCATTAATAGGCAATTTTGAGGGGATATCGTAGAAGATCATAGTCTTCGACATGATTGTCGATCGATAAGATGCGGCTTCATCGGTTCGGCTTAAGACTCCCAGGATCGAATCTTACTAATCTGTCCATAGGTAAGCTATCGCCAGTCTACTCGGGCAAGGAAACTTTACGTCATGCCTTGTAAGGAGTGTACTAGCCTGAAATGGCATAGTATCCGTTATATCTTGGCATGGTGAACTGGAAGTAGAATAAATAGTGGACACTGAAAGTTGAAGGGAACGTACTACTATCGTCTTGTGCCCTCTCGCATGGGATGCAGATACAGGGACGTTGGAGCCGTATCGCGGGGCTCGTTAGGCAGAATGGTATGGTATTGCGGAGGCTAACTATGAACAAGCGGATAACTACGTAATGGCTCCCTAATCTGCACGTGACTAATGGGATGCAGGCCACGCCCAACGCTCCCAACGTGCTCGTGAGGCTCGTCCTTCCGAGAGCCTTGAGAACATTTCTAGGAGGGCTTATGAAGATCTTGGTATCAGCCGCGACCTCCGCGTTCACATTGTTGGCAGCTTTTTGTTTCTGTTGTGCCTGCTACGCTTCCAAGAATTGTTAATAGATACGAATAGCGAACGGGAGAAGTACTGACCTGATGGATGGTTCGCTCCTTGGATGAACAAAGTACACATACCATAGCAACGTTTATCTGCACCAGAAGCCAAGACGCACATCACCTAGATAGTCCTAGAAAAGGCCCCAGTCCATCTTGCAATAGATTTGTCGACACAAGAACTGGCAAGCGCTTCTGTGCAAGAGAAGGTTTTCTGGGCTGAGGGATTGCACTAGAGGTTGTGCTTCAGAGTCGTCCTAAGATCTGTCAGCTCCTAATTCGTCGGGAAGTCTTCCTGCACTGTGCCAGGACATTGCAACATAAATTCTTCGATATGGACCACCAAACGTAACCTTAACAGAACTAGATACGAACAAGAGGCGGACCTAACATGATTGTCCTCATAATTCCTTCGTATCATCAGGCCAAGAATTCCCGATACCTGGAGGGCAAATTGATATTTGGTTGTCTGGCCACGAAGTGTCGCATCAAGTAGAATCGAGGGGGCGTATAATATAGAATAGGCTCGGAGTGTAAGAAAGCGGCACTAAATTGCACATAAATGTCCGCCAGTCCTGCTGAGAAAGAGTATCGTTGCGGAACGAAGGAAAGGATTGACGGCGTGAGCACAAACGTGACGTCGGAGCTTTCGGCAGTGCGGCACAAGGGTCCGGCCACTGGAATTTCCGACCCACCGTGATCTTCTTTCCAGCTCGCTTCAAGTAAATCAAGGTCCCTTCGAATCCTCTTATGCCTTCCTCGGAGCCTTTCAGCCACCAGGTAAGGATGTACATCTGCGTCGGTCGGAAGGCCAGGTGATAAACATTAAACTGTAATTCGTCTTGAAGCCGTCAAATTCATGATGAAATAGGAAGAAGGGTCGCTACTTTTGAGAGGCTCCGATTCTTATCGGATGTCGTCGTTTCCAAAGCCATCTATCATTCACGTTGCATCTTCTTACAGCTGCTCGCAAGGCTGAACCAGGCTTCAAACCTGATGCGCTAAACTTGGCCTATGCTTGGTATAAACTTGGTCTGAGATGTTCAATAATCTTGTGGTGGTCGCCATGACAGCTCAGGGTAAATAGTGCGTTTTGACTACCTTCTCTGCCACAGAAGCGTCCAACCCCACAGGCCTGCCTCAGTTTTCTGACGGACTTCTGAAAGTCACTCGTTTTCACATTGTGTCCCGTGGCCCTGGCAGGTAACGCCAGCAAGATCAGGAACTGTATCGTTCTTGACATGGACTGAAACCAGGGACTTCACAAATCAGGGCGCCAATACCTAATTTGTGTCTTTAAAGGATGTCTGAAGCCTGAAGGACGACTAAGATACGTGCATATGTACGATATAAGTTTTGTTGCCTCAATTACTGTTAACCGAATGTGCCTTTGTGGCTTCGGAGCATAATTGATCCATGCGTCACCATTAGGCAATCGCATACGGGCGCTACTCGAGTCTAGACGGACTATGATAGTCGACCAATCACTGTGAATCCAACTCTGAACCTTGGGCCGCCACCAATAGGTTTTTTACGCTCTGCAAGGGGTAAGTGTGATCTTTTCCTGACTGCATGTTAAAAAAATCACTATTGTTCCCGGGAGTAGGTTTCTCTTACGTCTCAAATTCCGCAACCCTCAAATGATCTTCCCAAACTTTCCGGGTCATCGGGCCTTCCCATCATAGTTCTCAACGACCTTTATAACGACTCCCATTTCTCCTCCAGTTCTCATTCTTCCCCTGATCAGAAGTATATCCCTTGTTGTCTCTACCGTCTAGTCTGTCCCTTCCTTCCTGAAAATGTGCCTTCAGATAACCATCCAATACACCTACACTTGCGGCAAAGTGACAACCACTGAACGTTATGTTCGATGCCCTCAGCGCCGGAAATACCTCTCTGATCAGCGTGTGTGGCTCGATGGTGGCGCGTTACCCAAGTGCTTATGCGACGGGACGCCGGAGAAGGAAAAGCAGCGCATAGAAGTGGAGACGCCCTGCAAGCCGGGTTGCCAGTACATTGGCGTCCCAGCAAACCAGTGAGTCGCTTCTGTACTTCGAGGTAGTAATGATGATCTGACTGGGACAGTGACTAGTTGGTCATATCTTTCTCGTTCTGATGCAAGGTTTCAGGTGTGGACTTCGTCGTGATCGAGTCTCTGTCGATACCTCGAAAATCAAAATCCAGCTGGTCATGGAACATTCATTTTGCCGTGTACATAGTACCATCTCCCTCATCTCTTGTTCTCTCCTTTACCTTTATCAGCTAGTAACAATGTTGTACAACACAGTCCCTTATCCCGAATGATACAACAAAAGTACAATAAAAATTCCTTACATCGTGTACTAATTCAAATATTCTCTTGTTACTTGTCTTCTACTTACAAAATATACCATGTACTCTTAATGTATGTGTTTCTGTTGATTGATGGAAAGGCGTCGTCTAGCATGTTTCCTCTCTACTTTCATTTAATTTCGAGGGCCTTTCCAAGACTCGCCGTTGAGTTAAATTACAATTGAATGTACTGGCTCACTGGCTTAGTAGTCGAGAGTCAATGGTCGGGAGCAATAACTTTCTCACCTGCTTTGTCCATAGGCCCCAAGACCTTGGAGAGGAAGGACAGCGGGTTCGCCAATGGGTTCGAATCTTTACTCATTGAATGCCGTCATGTTCAGCTATTCAGGGCGAAGCCAGTTACCACGCCGCTTCAGCCAAAGGAGTCGATTGAAAACCCCGAGAGCGTAAAATTGGTATGATGCAGCAGTTCCACAGAACATAAGTACTGGTGCATTCCAACATCGGTCAGTCGCAACTGCAGCCCAAGATATCATTATATTCAAGTCCATTGGAATGTTACGCGGGGTTTATCTGCAAATGATCTCTCGTTACAGACTCACCACATATAGCCTATTTGAGAAGGTCCGGGGGTTACGTGTATCTGATCCCTGGGTACTTGCTGTCTAAACTGGCCTTTCATTTCATTTGCTATAGTTGCGGTTCTTAGATTAGGCGACCATAATTCACCGGTAACTTCGGCTCTCCTTGTAGTAAAGTTTCCCGTACTACTATAGAATTATGAGTAAAGTGATATTTGAAAAGTGAGGGCCCACACACACCTCGCCCTCGTACATTCACGAATAAACAGGCTACAGGTAGTCACTGTCCACCCAGTCTGCGTAGTCAGAACCCAAAACATCCGATATTGTGTAGCCGCTACTTGAGGTCAGTGTTGTGGCAAATGACGCCCGTGTACCAGAAGCACCATCTCCTGGGAGAAAGAAAGTATATGAGTAGAGTGTCATCAGGATACACAATTATAAACCTAACCGGAACTGTTGTACTCAGCAAACGTGACGTCGTCAGTATTGGGTTCGCTGCTCGACCACTCCTCCCACCCGGCGCTGTTGATCAAGTCTCCGAGCGAGCAGGATGTGTAGACAACCCTATACGACTTTAGTCAGCTAAAGATAAAAGTTCGAGCCCTTAGTAAAATACCGAGCATATGCTCCCCATGGACGTCCGAGGTACACAAGTCCTTCAAGAGAAGTCGTTGCCGACTCGCTAGTGGTGATAGTCGACTCATTTATGACATCTTAGACAGACGTAAGATCTGCTAAAAAGGTATGAAATAGAAGGATACTTACAGAGACTTACTCCATCCGACGATGAGCGGCCGTTAGCGGTAATTGCTCCTGCACCGACGGAAGCGAGCGTAGACTGGTGAAAGTATGCCCTGGCATATTGACCAAAAATGTAGTCGACTGCTCCTTCAATGTAACATGATCCATAAAACTGGTTACCAGTTTCTGCCAGTACCGTATCCTGATAGCTGTTGGATATTCTTTCAGATGCTGCACTCCCTTCAGAGATCCGTGGGAATAAATCACCTATAGAAGCCGACACCATAGTACCCGTGGTTCGTTCCGTAAGCACTCAATGCCAATGCTTGGCCGTTGGTGCTGGCTTGACCGAACTACAGGAGATAATCAAGACATATTATCGTGTATGGTAGACAATAGACTCACAGTGTTTTTTACATTAACGTTGTATAGTGCAAAATCGTCCTTGTGTACGCGCAGGGTCCCAGTCGAATCATCATCATCGGCACTAGCCAGGGAGAGCGAATAGGTGATGGTAACCGTGTTGCTCGTGTAGCTATTGGTGTCAGAAGTCTGCCCCATGATCTGGGCACCGGATATCAGGACGATTTTATTTGCAAAAGAAGAATAGGCACCGTTGTCTGGCCGTCGCGATCAATGTAGACTTGCTCAGTGTAAGTTCCTAGAGGAACTGTATCAGCATCGAAACACAAATTTGACTAAAAAAAAACTCAAGCCACCTTCATAAATGAAGATAACCTGGTCGGAACCATCATCATCGAGCGAGTCCACCGCAGCCTGCACTGTGCTATATTCGCCGGATCCCACTCCACTGGCTCTCACAACAACAGCCCCTGAGGGAGCCGAAGTGCGGCTTTCGCGCTTCAGCACGGGATTTGCATCCACCAGGTTGATAAAAAGAGGGAGAAGGGAAAAGAATGTCAGAGATTTGAGAGTAAGGAGAACCATTTCTGCGATACCAAAATGCTCCCCGGGCCGCCGTCCTTTAAATAAAGGTGACGGCGAAATTATTTAACATCATTCCTGTTGCTTGAACAACCGGGCGCAGCAGTGGGGCACAATATTGGCGCATTTTGAGTTTCAGAAGATTCTCTCCGATGTTCAGGCTGAACGTTTCGCGTAGTTGGTTAAGTGCTAGGCCCAGCAGGCTGCGATACGGATGTAGCACTATGAAATTTGATTCAGGAAAAGCGTCGCAGCCCGCGGAACGTAGTCGGATAAGTGTAGAACATTCCTGTAACCTTCTAGTTTTCTTCATAACATTCCCGTCTCAAGGAATTTGGGTCCGTCGAGTTCTCCGAAACGTGGTATACTCGACATGTATGCGATGAAGCGAAAGAGGCGAATCTGGATGCGTCAAGGACTCCGAACGGAAATTTGTGAGACAACTTCGTACCACCTTTGCTCAACACGGACATCTAGGAAGGTCATGTCAAGAATGTTACATCGATTTGCTCCGCTTCAGCAGGGACATTTACATAATCGCCAATTAACGATGTACACTCCGAGGAGTGCGACAAAGCTACAATTCATCCACAGACCGAGGGAAGAGGGCACTCCGCAGCAACTCATTCCAATCGCAGCCAGAATCATCCCGACTGGGACCAATGATCCGTAGATTTGTCACCGCTCCCTATGCGATTCGATGAGCTATAACATCATCCAAGCCGTCAAACGACGAGAACAGATCCGACAATTCTTCGCATGTGTTCTGGCCGTCGTCGTGCCTTCTCTGGACCAATTCCAGGAGACTCAGACTCGTGTCCTCCACACGGAGTTGTTGCAGTTCATCCCCCCAGTTCCACTGTATTGACTCACACGCGAAGCCTATTTCGATTGATGGCGCCACAGTCTCATTCGCCAAGACTCTAGGCCCCCAACGGAGTAGATCCGTAGGATCTTGGGCCTTCTCTCCGAGGTACAGTCCTAGGGTGCGAAGACGAGGTAATGGTATCACTAAGGTTGAAGTCAGTCGCATAGTACGCGCAAGTAATGAATTATCAGACTCACACTCGTCTTTCAGGGGAAAGCTCAAACGAAGTACTTCGAGATGCTCACAGACTCTTGTAAGAATCTGTTCCAAAGTGGCGCAAGGGCTATACAAGGCTGCAGAGGAAGGCTCTAAGATGGTTGGGCTCAGGATCGAAAGGCAGCGCAGGCCTCCAAAATTGAACGGGGACTCAGAAGCTGACATGAAAGCCAGTATATCCTCCATACGCTGGCAGTCGATGTCTTCAAAGCTAATGGTCTGGATACGACGTTCCTTAACGACGGCGTAAGGATTTCCCTCTGATAGAGAGCCAATATTGCCACATATCACAGCCTCTCAGACTGTTGCTTTTGCAGTTGGACAGCCCCCGTCCACGGAAGTGAACATGCTGGAGATGTTTGCAGTGAGCGAGAAGGGTTATGAGTACAGGAGCGGGAAACTCTACTCCAACCCCGTGGAAAAGCTGGAGAGTGAGTTCCCTGATCCAACGAAGGCGCGGGTCCCCAAACGCATTCGACAGACTAGCCATAGATGGATACTTGTCGAAAAACAGCTGTTCGACACTCAGCCGTTCTATACTCCGTCTGATACCCTTAACTCCGGAGAGATGGCCGATGCTGTCTACGAACTCCTCGATATCGCGGAAACGGAATCCTAGAAGGTGGACGCGGTCTTCCGGGAGCACAGTGTATTTCCTAGCAGCTCTGAAATCGTCCCAGAAGTCTTTGAAATACGGTGGCAAAGCTGTTTTCGGCGACCACTGGGCCCATTCCCAGATTATGTAGGCGTTCTTTGGTAGTGAGACGTTTGAGACAAAATAAATGTCGGTGAGGGAAGTAGACGATGAGGAATACAGCCCGGGTTGACAAAGCCTTGAAGATTGGGGCATAGTAGAAAAGATGAAACGAAGAGAGGATGGTTCGACTTCTTGTCAATCTCTGCGTAGGTTGTTGTCTTTTGTTCTTTGTCTGTCGGATTTCCCGGTAAATAAAAAATCATTGCGATAAGAGTGGCATACACAACTTAGTGGCGGAAACCCTTCCAAATAGGGATAGACGGAGTGAATTACCAAGCCTGTAAGTGCAAACGAAACACACGGGACGAGGTCGGGGTGTTGACAGGACTAGTCCGAACGACTAGGGTATTGTTTCCGCATTCTACAGGATCGAGAGGTGCTAGATGTGCTGAATACGTATGTACATCATCAGCTTGGATATATCGTTGAACTGGGGATATACTCGTCCGACAACATGCACGCGCTATTGAAACTTGAGCAGAGCATATATGTCACACCGGAGTATCAAGGTTGGGTGTGCGTTATCGTTACAAGTCCAACAGTTATGTCAACAATGATTGGCACTTCTAAGATGAACGTTGACAGCAGAAAATTCACATCACGTGTTGTTGGTTGATGAAGGAGGGCTGCTGCGGCTGACTATCGGCAATCACTGACATCGACATCTATAAAAGGGCATGAACGATTAAGATACGATTTTCTCAACTAGAAGAGCCTACTGTCCAAAAGAACCATCGACTTGCTTTCATGCTAAATTATAATAGATTAATAACAGTTATCAAGTCGTTACAATCTCATGATGTTTTTCCTCCTGTTTTCTGTTCTTCCGGCCAGTCTTAACAAAACTTGATCAGGACAAGATAAAATGTATTCTACAAGAAGGACGAACAATACTACGGGATACAATGGAAAAAGTAAACAGAGTGGTGATACGGAGGCTAGTCTATAAAGAAAGCATAATGTTTGGATGATATAGGCTACATGTTATGGCGATTTGCAGAAAATGCTGAGATGAGGTGAAATATCGGATTCTAGGAGAAGAGTTCCAGTATGACGAGGAACTAATAGATAGATGAGTGTTGTTTAATCTGCTCTGAGGAAACATACCTACCAAAAATGAGTTTGAGAGGAGACATCAAGTCTACCGGCGCCGTGACTGTGGCGCACAAGGGCTCCAGAAATACTGATGAGGCGGCTAATGAATGATCGTTAGTGAGTGCAAAGCAACACAACGAAAGAAAAGAAAATACCCTGTTCTCAACGCTGCTATAATCTATTCGAACATCAGTCCCTGGATGACTACAACGAGAATAGAAATGCAATACATACGGTTGACTATACACATATAGAATCCCATCATTGGATATCCGGAAGCATCTGAATATACAATAGTGCAGATCTCCCCGACGGTCCATGGACATCCAGGAGCCCATTCACGATGGAAAGCTGGGAGACGCGGCAACATAATAATGTGTGGGGGGATACTGAATGGCTGTCATCGAAAGATGTAGTGGCTTTTATTCATGGCTCGAAAGCGTTAAAGTTGACTCACTGCATTTAACAGCACAACTACCAAGGTGCTGTTTGGGTCGGGTCCGACCCCTCTTGTTCTAAATCGGGTACTTGAGAGGCAGTGGAGATGTATATCGAGTCAACATGACAGGCTGTTTTTTTTTCATGTCCAACACGAGGAGCAAGGATCACCTGGAAAAGATTTACTGACTCGGATCGCCCCGTCTGTGAAGAAGGTGAGGCTGTGCTGTGAACAGATCGACCACAGCCCTTACCATCATGAGCGCTTGATGCGGCGCTACTGGCATGATGTGGCAAATGTCGGGAGCGACACAGCTTCAGTGATGCAAAAATGCGACACTAAGGCTAGTTTACAAGCGACAATTACTGATTTCCAAAGCCAAAGACACAAGACGTACCTGCTAAAAATCGAAAATTTTAATCCGTCGAGTTATCCAAGGCGCTGGAAGAAAGGGTGAGGCGATGAATATGACGACCTCGAGCTGTCTCGCACAGCCCAGTTATTGACGCGGACAGATGAATTAATTTCATTCGTCGTGGTGATTCGGTCCCGGCGTGTGGAGCTAGTAGACGAGACACGGCGCCCTACTGAGTTACCATCTCTAGTTGAAGCGCATAGCGACGACAGGAAACCAAAAGGTGCCTAGAAACAGAAGAACATAATTACTAGAGGCGGTTCACGGAGCCGACATGCATCGTTTGACCTCTGGCGTTCCGTGTAAGGTTCGATGCTAGCGGGAGAATGCAATGATGCACTATCATTCTTAAGTCCATAAACTGGAGGAGCATCAGAAAAAACTTATTATCTGTCAGCTAGCTTTGACAAAGATAACTGAAAAGTGATAGGTCGTGTTTTGGAGTATGAAACTCTACTTCGCCTCAGTCTAATGTCTAATCAGTAATGTTTCAATACTCCAAAAGTACACAACAGACGGGGGCATCCTTTGTAATTGGTGGGCCAGACTTCTTCCAATTGGTTCCTGATACTCGGTGAATTCATGGATCCATGTACATCATTTTCAGTTCGGAAAGGAAATGAATATTTACCCATGACTAAGCGCTCGCTTTGTGTTGAATACAGGACGAGAAAGTCAGGAAGTTTGAGATATGTAGAGAGCCTCTCCGAGGCAACAGCATGTTTACGGTCACTGAAATCAGGGTCCTAGGTGCAGCAATTACATCCTTCAGAATCGCTGTTGTTACATCGTGAGGCAGCTCGCCGCTATGAAAGAAATCAAAGTAGTCAAAATGTGGGTTTAGCTGGGGACTGCGGCACTTAGATATCGAGTGCATGGAAAGCCTATAGTTTGAGAAGTGAAAGTCTTCTCCGGTCATGGAACGCGCCACATATTCAACAACACTTCGATCCTTTCGGTAGTATGGGGAGGGTCGACGGATCACGATAAGAGTGCCCTTTTACTGTGCTTGTAAGGGAGGGATCGTTGCAAGCCATAGCACGATTGTGAGAAACGTCTAGTATGGGTGTGGCAACTGGTCTAGTATCCATCTAGCGCTGAGGCATTGATAAGATATGCAGAGAGTATGAGTCGTCGATAAAGGTCTTTCTATGCCTGCGAAAGTTCAGTCTTCAGAGACATTGCCCTGGATGCAACGTGGATGTTTGAGATGACCCTGGACGTGGTCAAAATTTGATCGGTGAAGTCAGGTGACCCAAACTTCTTTTTTTGATGTGGCGTCTACTGCAACTGGTCGTACAAGAACAAGTCAATGAAAACCGATTTTCCAACCCTCAAGTCATCTGCAGAACAGTAAGTGATTCATGGGCGTCATGTCTCACATTTCCGCTACTTAGTATTAATCAGCATCGACGTACTAGTACTTAAAGGCAGCATAGGTGATTGATAGACCTTCCTTAAAAATGTCTCGTAAACTCATTGTCGTGTTTGGTGCTACCGGAAATCAGGGCGGCTCTATCGTGGCCTCGTCGCTCAAGAACAAAGCCTATGCTGTCCGGGCTGTGACTCGAAACCCAGATAGCGACAAGGCCAAGGCTCTTGCTGCTCGTGGTGCCCAGGTTGTTGCGGCCGATATGAATAACTATCAAAGCCTTGTGAAGGCACTTGAAGCATGTCTAATAGACGACGTATGGGATAGAATTCGCTGACGTCGTTTTTAGGGCGCTCACGCAGCTTTTGGCGTTACGGACTTTTGGGCCATGTTAGCTCCTCTCGGGCCGAATGGAGCTTCCGACAAGGAAGTCCAACAGGGAAAGAACCTCGCAGATGCCGCCGCAGCCACCCCTACGCTTGAGCACTACGTCTGGAGCACTCTCCCAATGACGAAGAACACAACCGGTGGCGCTGTCACTGTTCCACACTTTGACAGTAAAGCCCACGTCGACGAATATATACTCTCTTCCCTTCCGGATCTCGCGAAGAAAACTACCTTCTTTTGGGCCGGATACTATGCCACAAACTTGGGGTCCTCGACGTCTCTAACGAAGCAGTCGGGAAAGTATTTATGGATTCTTCCCTGCTCACCCAGTGCCGCAACGCCTATGATAGGACTGACGACCGCGAACGTGGGGGTCTTTGTTGCTGGTATCCTGGCGAAACCCGAGATCACTTTGCCTTCGAAGTACGTTTTAGGGTCAGTCGAAGAATTGACTTTAGGCAGGACCCTTCAGATATGGGGAGAGGTGACTGGCGGCCAAACGGTCTTTGTACAGAAGACTCTGGATGACTTTGTGGCGTCGTTTCCGGGAGGTCCAGTCTTTGGCAAGGAAGTGGGACTGAACATGCAGTTCTGCGAGGCTGGTATCAAAGGATGGTCGAAAGGCAGTCAGAGGATTTTGACCAAGGAAGATCTTGGCATTGAAACTGCGCAGTTGGTCAGCACCAAGCAAGCCTTTGAGATGATGGATTGGAGTTTCATTTTAAACGCGTAATCGCTTGTAAGTTTACTTTTATTTTGTTTCAAATTCTCTATCCTCGAAGAGCTGTAATTGTATCAAGTAGCTTGGAATCATCGCATATTTTGACCATTTCAGTATGGAAGAGTAAGAGAGGCTCTGCCCAAGCTCTGCCTTACCAGCGGGGAGTTTCCATGTACCGTGGTGTTGTTCGTAGATAATCAAAGACTATGAGTCTTTCAACTTATTTTGTAGGTCAGGGCGTAGGCCTTAATAGTACAAGTTGGACGGGAACTTGATGCAATGACATTGTATACGACAGTAATATTTGGTGCCTAGACACCATCCGTTATGCGGGAGTCAGTAGGGAAATTGGGGATTGAATTGATCTCCGTATCTGTGGACTGAATTGTGTACAGATGGCTAATATCACGGATGGCTTCCCAAGAAGTGTTGGTGGATAGCTTACGACGAAACTTCAACCAATACGGGCTAATATCGAGGTATTCCATTTCTCTCCAAGTACATCACTCTCAAGACAGAGTGTGTGAAACAGAAACGGGTTTATTTCTTCCCAAACAGATCAGTTCCAGAGGGAGGGAGGTAATAGCAGATCTGAAGGGATTATGCCACCATTTGATATAACGGTGAGGTGAGATGATACAATGGCCAACAGCATATTCCAGACATTGTGGATAAAGACAAGTGTCTGAATGTTGTCACACAGATTAGAGTAGCTAACAGGAAAAGTTGGTTGATGACGCTAGCTGTTCCGCGGCAACCCAAGCTCAAACTATGATCTGCGCCTACAATAATGGGAGATGCGAGGCGTATGGCATACAACGTTCAATGTCTGTACGGCAGTAGATGTGACGCTGTAGAACGTAAACATGCAGGCGCGTGGAAAGAAGGTTGAGCACCAGGGAGTACTGCGGCAGATTCCTGACTTCGTCTAAAAGTGGAGGGAGAAGTATTCCGCACAGCTGTTGATTATGACATCGATAACTTTGTGCAGAAATTGTAACTCCAAAATCTGTCTCTAGTAGAAGCCCTTGGGATATCAGGAAGTAATCCGAACGCAACTGTCAATTTTATAGGGTACATAAGAACTGCTGGTACCGGACTTGTACTGGACGGGAGAAAGATGTTGAGGATATGGTTTCACAGCCACAGGGCCGACGGGTCTGCCGTTTTTTATTTTACTCTATTTATGATACCAGTACCTTTTTTCTTGGCTTCGTACCACCGCCACGTATGTATTGACCACAAATATACATCCGTTCGAGCCATCTTGGCCACGTCTCTTGTCATTGCCGACGTATATTCCCAACAAAAGATGTGATATAATTCTCTGACGAGGCATGCTGTTGAGCCAACACGAGAGGTAGAAATAAATTCGAGGAATTTATATGTTGGCGGATTTTTCATGCAACCGGCACTGCGACCATGAAAGAAACCAGGAGGCAGTTACCTATTCCTGATGCCGAACGGCATCGAGAAGGACGGGTATCTGGGACCGAGCACAGTGCTTCTATTTTAGGCCTGCTCGTGACTCACCGTTACGCGACTTTCTTCTACGACGGCGAGTGGCCAGTATCTTCTCTTCGCATCATTTTTGTCCCTGCGTTTATCTATCCTCGCTAGAATGCCATGTTCTTATTGTACTGGTACGTTGCAGAATCTTATGTTTTGTGATGCATCTCACGATCGACAAACGGTCATGAACATCTGTTTGTTGCAGACTAACACAGGCTCTCTGCGCAACGTACCTACCATCTCTTTGAAGCGACTCTTTAGCCTCACAATGTAACTGTATTGCGAAGTGGTTGATACGAGGGGCATGGGAACCTTCGGCCCTCAGGAATTGCATGGTATGTAGCTTACCTTTGCACCTTCCACAGTACTTGACCGCAACGTAGACTTTGTCAGCAATCGGTCTCTCTTTTCAGGTTCAACCAAGTCCTGTGTCGTAGTGAGCAAGGTATCTACTGTCCATGACGTCTTTTTCAACTTGTCATATCGTAGATTTCGTCCAGGAGCGCTTTCCTAATATTCACCGGCCAACGATGACAGAAGCTGCCATGTCCTTCTACAGCATTGCCGACCCTCACCCGATTTCAGGTCCCTCCCTCCCTAGGTCTAGTCTAAAATCTTTCACCAGCCATCGCATCGTTAAGGCAGATTGACGTTTTCGTCGATGTAAACCAAACCGGTGGAAGGAATCAGAAAGTCCCCCTGACATTTAGAATAACACATCCTGTTCCTCCCCACTCAACCGAAAATTATCTCCACAACCCATAAATGCATTTTACTCCTACGTCACGGTGAACATGGGATCAGACAACGCACCTCCGTGTATATGGCTTGATGCGGCCTGCTAAAGTACACTCCTCGACGCTCAGAAATCCTAACTCTTTCTTGGTCCATCCCTCCACTGCACCTCCTTTATCCAATCTGCTGCTCGAAGAGCATTCGCCGCAAACACGTCCATTTTTCCCGGCGCCGTCTTCCATCATGTAGCACCCTCATTACACGATACTGGTGAGACAGTCGATGTCGGGCTCCAGAGATGGTGGTTGACGCAGAAAGCACCTGCGTTATCTTGTTTCGTAAACGATGTCTCAAGACTTGCCTCTATGAGTCTTGCTCGGATTAGTTTCCGGTGCCTCGGCGTGAAGGACGCTGCTGACATATACCGACGTTCTGATAAGCGGTAGCATGCGAAGTTCGCTTATTTGGGCATTGGTCATTATAGGTGGTTCATTTTCCTTTATCATCGCACCCTTTCATGAGTGAATGCCTTTACAGACTATACTCTGCAATGGGACTAAGCAGATATGTGTCCTTTGATTCTACAAATTGACATACCGACCCATCTTAACATGCTACCGCCGTCTCTTCGTATCGCACCTTACGCTCCGGCTGAGAATGCCCTCAAATCAAACGACCGATGTAATCGCGAAGAGGTGTAAGGACACTCCGTTTTCGGGTGGCGTGGGAAGCGTGACTTAGCCGCGCCCGCTGCCTTCAGCTCTCCTCACCGCAACGGTCCGCTACGGAAGGCTGTAGTCCAAAGCCACACAGATGGGCGTGTTTTTACATTGACGCAGGACCAGAGAAGACCAGGGTTCATCGCCGACTACCCTCATTCTGGTATTAAACAGACATTGTTCCTCTGCATTTCCCTAAAGCCATCGCCATGCAAGTCGACGCCTTCACCATCGACACGCACTCATCTGGTAAACCCCTGAAGTGTGCGGCGAAGCGGTACCGGCCACTTGGGGCGCCATCCGAGGGGCGACCAACACCTGGGCATATCCTGATATTTACACACGGCACAGGATTCCGTACGTGTCGATCGTCCAATTATTGGCCTGGACGACCCTGATGATCTTATTGAATAGATAAGGAACATTGGGAAGTCCCCATCCTACGGCTATTCACACATAGCAAGTCGGGTGGAACGAGGGTGTCGGAGGCATGGTCAATTGATTGGCAGACCCATGGCGATTCTGCAGCGTTGAATGAAGCAGTGATCGACGAGGCGGATTTCGAGTTCTGTAAGCCGACCATCTTTGGTGTCGAAGTTGGCTCTGACGGGGTATCTCTAGCCGAATTTGACTATGCCGAAGCATGTGCAAATCTATATAGAACATTTCTTCTGGACAACATCCAAAAAGGCTTGAACAAGGTGGTGCTCTTGGGACATTCGGCTGGTGCTGCGTCTGCGTAAGTCTTTCGTACTGTAATCATACTCCCTTCTCACCTGTTACAGCTCCCTGGCGACGATGTTTTGCGACCATCCACTCTTTGAAGCGTTTATTTTTGTGGAGCCTACGATATGGCCGGCTGAGATGGCTGGAGTCGATGCACCCGTGTACAAATACGTCAAGCGCGGGATTCTCACTCGTCGGGATCATTGGCCTACCAAGGCGGAAGCCAAGCGTTACTTTGAAGGTCGTGCGCCGTGGAGCTATTGGGACTCAAGGATCCGGGAGATATACGTCGTGCGTTCTGTCCCTCCCCTCGTATTCTTGTACTGACGTCTTCTTACAGGAGTACGGCTTGAAAGCAGATCTTGTCAGAGGCGGTTGGACACTAAAGTGTTCACCAAAACACGAACTGGAGCCGTTCGCGAATGATCAAAAGGCGGTGGATGTCCTTCCCGAACTGAACAAGACGATCAAAGTTGTGCCGATACATCTAATCTATGGAGGGAGGAACGACATGTTGTACGTCTTGCTCTTTCCTTACTTTCGCCAACTCCCTCAACCCCCGTTTCAGCTCACGGAAGAAACAAGACTCCTTACTAGGTGGCGGCCGCAAGTTTGCGTCCGTGACAAGGATCCCGGATGCGGGGCATTTGGTAGGTTTCGCCGTTGCTGATCTGCGGGTGATATCTGATCTGACTTGACAGGTCGTGCAGGAAGCGCCGGATGAGGTGGCGGATGTCTTGTTCAGGATATTGAGAAAGCTAGATAGGGAGACCGGGCAATTTGAAGTTCAAGCTAAGCTGTAGGGTGGGTGATGGCGTATTTATGGAAATAGAAACTTGTATTTATTTTATAGTAGCATTCGAATACACACAGCGCTGGACTAGACGACGTTTGTATACCTTTCGTCCTTGGGAAGTATTGTTTTCCAGCATCGCATTGCCATTGAAACATGTTGTGCAGGCAGTTATCTTCCCGAGAGCTAGACAGAAAGGACATTTGATCGGATACACAAAGTAACGTGAAAGCTGTCCCTTCATCTAGTATCAATCACAAGTGGCATTAAATACAGTTTATTGAAGTCATTCACAGGTCGAGGTAGCGGAAGATGAGCGGATATACTGGTCAACCCTTCCCTAAAACGATGAGTCAGTTTAGCCTCATGAGAACACTCGTCTTATGTTCATACGCACAGTTGAACAAAGAAAAAGAGGCATCCTTCAAACACTTTTTATTTATGGATCACGTCCAAAGTAGTTCCTCGAGCTTGCGAGGAGTGGGTGCTAAACAGGGGAGTACAGGCACTACGTGATGTGCAGACATGAAAAAAAACTGACCTAGCACTTTATCAAAGAGGATTGTCGGGATATCCAAGCCCCCATAACAACCAGGGGTTTCTATCCTGTATGCGCCGGTCGTCAATGCCAGGGCCGTACTGGGATCAATAGCCCAAGCAAATGATTTCGCATCCGTTTCTCTCCTAGCAGGGCCATATAAACCCAACCCGTAATCGTCTCTGGATTTTGAGGGGTCTTCAAGGGGGATTGTCATTGGTGGTGGAGGAGGCGGACAGGACGTCGAGCGGTGGGCATCAGCTGAGGGATTCTTCTGGATCCGCTCCTCTGGTTCAGGACCCGCGACAAATTGAAGTATTTCATTGGTGCTTATTGCGTCCAAGAACGGGTCGGTATTGGAAGCGGGGTCAATATAGCTCCTTTGAGCGTATTCGGAGCACGACTTGAAGGAAACATCGGATAGCGCAGTGAGTTCGAAGGCGGGCAGGGCGTTCTGAGATTTTGCTGGAAAATGGGATGACATGGACGCTATTGGAACACTAAGGATTGATGGAGCAAAAAGGTACAGTATATAAATTGACGTACCGAAAACAAAGTATTCAGCATAAAGTGGGAGATGGTGGGCTGGGTATGCCGAAGGTTCTTCTCCTTCTCAACGAAAGAGATGGAGGGGGAGTAAATGACTCTCTGAACGAAATATTATGAAGAGGAGAGAATGTCATCAAACGAAGGGAGCCGTCGGTTTTTTTGGATTGCGTGCTTCGACGGGGAAGCGCGTTTGATGTCCGTATGTTCTACACGTTGTGTGATGTGCTTATAGAGAGGGATGGCCGCGGTTTCCCTTCGGGCCATCTGGTCTGTCCAACTCTGACCACGGTATTATTTTGGAAACCCATGTGCTACTTAGGCGTGCCCACTTCATCTCCCAGGCTTTTGTAATTTTAGATACTAGAAGTTGGAGCGTATTATAGCTTCCTAGAGCTTGTGCTTCGTGAAAAATCCCATCTCTTTTATTTTGTAGTTGCAACGAGGCTGACGCACTGTATTTTTTTGGAACGAAGAAGCTGATCTCTTTGTCCCAAAGGAGGGATAAAGCTGTAGCCAGACGCCACAATGGCGTGTATCGGTTCTTATTGTGGCTCATTGTTCGCCAGGAGTGGACATACCATTCCGATATTCTGGACAAGTTGAAGTGCCTAACAAACGAGTGAACTTGACTTTTTGAAGGAGGAAAAATGCGATTATTACTTAGAGCCCAGTCGATTATAAAATTTCTAATAGTAGCGAATAATATCGAATTTTGAGAAGAAAAATCTCAGTGTAAGATGCGACATGAGAAGATAAAGCAGACGAAGTTCTCTATGTTTTCACGCCACTTGCGCGTCAAGACCATCCACGTGACTACATCTGGCGGTCCGTGTGCCCGGCGTATGGCTTTCGAGTTGCTTTCAACCACCTCCCATCTTGCTTCCATCGTCAATTTGTTTCTAGGTCAACCATCCAACTCTGACTCTTACATGCTGAATACTTGCTCTGTCATGAAACCCGTCCATATGGCGGCATCCTTTGAACCAGATGGGAGCAATATCTGATAAATTTCTGATTTTCTTCGTTAACCAGTCATGCAGTTTAGAGTCACGTCAAGGTGCCCAAAGGATGGCTCTCGAGTGAAATACTTCCAATTTAAAAGGCAGGCAATCAGTATAGTAATGGTTAGCTCTTCCCTGACCTTCAAAGATTGGGGCGAATGCAGGAGTCGTCGGCCTGACACTGCACTGAAATGTACGAAAGTCAAGAGACTAAGATCGGCTTCTTGATGCTTATTTGGAATATATTCCGTTTAATTTGCGAACTTCACGCAGGCTCTTGATATCCCAAGAGCTATGATTACTGTATGATGGATTGACGAACATCCTAGCCACTCTCCTTCATAACAATGTTCACGCTTTCAGCTTCAGAATTCGAGGTTCAGCTCAGCATGCTCTTCTGCCCCTTTACTTCTTTTTAGAGTTAAATTCCCAAGGATAAACCTTCGCTAGCGGTGTGCATTACCTCTATGTTGAGTATGAATCTGATTTGATTTCTTTCCTAGGCAAGGAACATTATACGAAGGGTTGGCGAGATATCGCGATTACCATCAGGACAAGTATGTGCGCTTCCATATTCAATGTTCGTTTCCCACCTAATGCGGTTAAGCCGGCAACAGCATAACGACACCTACTCCTCAGGTGGCTCACATCTTCGTAACTGGCACCAGTGCACCTAGTTGCATGTCGTCTTCCTTGGAAAACACGTGAAAAAAAACAGCCACCCTCAAGTGTACTGTTCCGCCTCCCAGGTCTGTAACATGTACTCAGCTTGGGAAGAATCAAGTGAGCGTGATAACGGGGTCCTTTGATCGTCAGGAGGTAGAGAATGTCGCCGCTAGCTCCAAAGTTCTGCATGGAAAGGTTGTTTTCTTTTTCGTTGCCAGAAAACAGTAACATTCTCTAAGCTAGCTTCCGAAGTCAGCTATACACGTGAACATTTTGAGACGCTTCTTCCGCCGTTAAAAGTCGCTCGGTGCCTCGAATGTGGTTCACGTGCGAGATCTCCGCCTGTCAGACCGTAAATGAACGAGAGTCAGCTGAGTTCCAACGGACGCGCCCAAATTACCGCACTGGACCTTGTGAGCTGCGTTGTCGGGGATACACACAGAGAAGCTAAACATGTAGCATTTACAGAAGCATCAAGCTTGCCGTTATCCCTCGGAACTTCTCCTTTTCAATTCGTTGATTGGACGGCACGGCGGCCCATATCGGTAATTTCGTATCAGGATTAATACCGGGCAAAGTGGTATTTTTTTGTACACAACTGACTCACTTATGACGACGATTTATCAAGTGTGCTAACAGCCATACTTGATATAGGTTAGGATGACAATACGAGGGAAACTGAACATGCCGTATATAAGGATCGTCAAATTTTATGCAGCTGTTCAGGATGTCTGGGTCGCTTGCTTTACGTTGGCACTCGAGCAAGTCGAAACGACAGGCTCGAGAACGATCACGTGCTGGAAGACGACCTTGACCTTGGACTCTGATCATAGCCAACAACCGGAAGATAATTACGTATTGGCTAGTGGCTCGCTCACTCGAATTCCCTCCAGAAACATACATACATCTCTTCAGTTCGAATCACCTCTTCCATGCTAATGACACACTGACGGTACGGCAAGCCTGACTGATTTCTGATTCATGTGGTACCCAGGGTGAAATAGATTGCCAAAATAGCGAAGCGATTAAAAGATGGCGATTCGCTAACTTTATGAGGTACAAAGACATATAACTCCAGTATGTTGCGAAGAACGTGCGTGATCCAAGTTTCTTAAGTCCATGCATTGTGTACATCTCTATTCTTAGCACACATCGTTGCCAGGTCGTTTGGGTGGTGCCAGAAGGAATGAGAATGCTACCAAAGTCTGACATCGTGGCTTCAAGATTCGAAGCATGAGCATTAACGTTGAACGGGACTTGGTGGGCTGAAAGATTCCGGGAACTACCCCACGTTCTTGATGCGTCCACTGAGTGTCCATCAGCTGTTATTCAGTTTAGATGCTCTGTGGTAGACGAGTTCGCAGGCCGGTCGAGCTAATTTCGCCAAAGTGAATACATTCCTGACCAGATGACCCTTCTTTTAAGAAAAAGCTCCCTTCCAGGCTCCGATATTGGTGCATGTCACTCAGTAATCGCGTCATCCTGGCAGATGAGGGATTTTTGGTGCCCTTACGATTGCATCCACCCAAGAAGAGTCACGAGCGACGTGCGTTGCGCAAGCTTCGTCGCACACCTGAGTTTTAAATATCCTTCTGGGTTTACCCTATAAGCCATATATAAGGATGGCACAAGAGGTCTACACTGGTGACCCAGCGCGTCTATCGAAAACCTGAGCGACATTCCTATTGACCCGCCACGGACATCAATGGACGACATCAACTCCTGTACGTCTCCCCTCCCCTTTATGCTCCCGGTGATTTCAACCCATGTTTGCTGGTCAGATAAAAATTCTCAGAATGTTGTCACAGATGGCAGTATCTTGTCTGTCGCCAACCCTTCGGTTTTATATTACGAGGGGGACAAGGCATCAGTCGCAAAAAACACCGTTCAATGCTCATGGCAACATACTACGAACCTGCAACAAGGGCATTCTGCAGGATTATACCGAGAGGCTCTTCCTGCTGCTCCTGGACCGTTTCCAGACCATTTCACTGTTTCATCTCCGACGGCCAGAGTAACTGACCGAACGCCTCTCTTACGCCCAGCGGTATTTACGCCTGACGCCGACCAACAAGTTCCGCTGCCAAGATACTTTCTTTCAGGATCTTATGACACACCTGCTCTACCATCTGATGCGTCCATCGCATCTTGCAATAGTAGAGGGAAAAGCACTTTTGGGCAAACCGTGAAGTTTTACCTAACAGAGTTCATTGCACGTGCCCATGCGTTTCTTTGCAGCTTTTCAATTCCATCGCAGTTTTATTAGGGGTGGGAATGCTAGCCCAGCCGCTGGCGTTTGCCTACGCTGGATGGATTATGGGGACGATTCTCCTTATTTCATTCGGTTTCATCAGTTGCTACACGTTCGTCCTACCTCCCTCTCCTCACGCCGCATCGATACTGATGACCACTTGACCCATCAAAGTGCCAAAATCCTAGCCCGCATCATTCTCTCCGAGCCCCATTTAAAACTCTACACGGACATCGGGAGAAGAGCGTTTGGCACACGTCCGACTTTGGTCATTAGCATTGCGTTCTTCCTTGAGCTCTTTTTGTTAAGGTCAGCTGCTCTTTTGTTATGCATATGCTGTCAACTTCATAACACCCTGTGATATTAGTGTGTTGCTAGTGACACTCTACGCAGATTCCTTAGAATCGCTGATCCCAACGTATACTACTGCTACCTACAAGATTTTGGCTCTGGTGATGTAAATCATTTCTTTGACGCTTTGAGGTGACCCCTGATTGAATATTAGATTGATACCAACTCTATTCTTCCCTCTATCCGCCCTTTCATATACATCTGTATTGGGCATCGTTTCACTACTTTTGATTGTAGTCGTTGTATTCGTTGACGGCACTGCAAAATCTGAGGCGCCGGGAAGCTTGTGGATTCCGGCCGAGACCTTTTCAGGTATTAATGGCTGGAATCATCTCGGAAAGGCATTTGGTTTGTTCATGGCAGGGGTACGCCGACGATGTCTTTGGCGATCACTTTCTAACAGCATCTTAGTTTGCAGGGCACGGAGTACTTCCTTCCCTGGTACACGATATGGAGGATCCTTCTCAGTTTGATACCATGGCCAACTGGGCATTCGTGCGCACCTTTCGAGGTGATCGTGAACGGGACTTACATCATTACAGTTCTTCTCGACTTTGATTTATTTACTAATTGGTAGTGCCGGATACTTAATGTTTGGCATATCTGTCAGCGAAGAGGTACGTTGCTGGAACATTAAAATGACATGTCACTAAAGTAGAGTCAGGTCAGTAAGGACTTATTGTTGACGCCCGGCTATAATGCTGTATTGAACAAGATATGTCTGTGGATGCTCGTAGTGAGCCCACTGTGAGCACGTCTCCTCATTCTATATCTATCCATTTCTGACTTTCGGATTTTGCCCCAGATCAAAATTTGCATTGGTCGTACAGCCCGTGAGCCCATTTAATGATGAGCGTGGCACAGAGAACTAACTGGTCTGTAGCTGAACGCGACAATTGAGAAGTTGTTAAAGTCTCAATACAAAGGAGCCCCTAGGGATCTACGTCAACAAATTTTGTGCATCACTCAGCGCCTTTCAATCACTCTCTTGACCGTCGCTGTCTCAATTATAGTCCCTGACTTCGGACGAGTTACCGAATTGATGGGGTCGTTCTCCGCCTTTTTGATTGTTGTGATATGCCCCATCGGAGCAAAAATGGCTATCACACGCACGTGTGGCTTCTTCGATATTCTCGTCTTAGGTGTATCGTTTCTGATGGGTACATGGGGGACAATTACTGCATTTCTGTGACCTCTAACTACACTCTCGACATTTTTCTAGTTTATTTGAAAATCCGTTTCCGTTCTTTACTACGGTTAATATGTCGATATGCAATTGATATGTACTTTCTAGCAACTGTCATTGATACCATGCTCCATTCCCTCGAGAACGCGAGCCCACCTTTCTTCGGTCTCTCTGCGTCGATGCTTTACTAATGTTTATGTTTCGTTCGAGCTTCCTAAGAGTGGCACTTCCAACAGTGCCTCGCATCGTCTTCAAGATTCGATCGTGTCCCTCACAGCGCCTTCATCTAAATTCTGAGTACAATCCGATTCAATGGAGTTGAGATACGAGGTAGAGCGCCAATGGTGGCGTTGTAAGCTGCTGTAGAGGTGGGCCATCAATGTGATCCGTTGATTGCGATGAAATTCAGGTTGTTCGGATTCATTGGAATCAGTTCCACGGATGACGAGAGACACAAGCTGTCGAAGGACATGTAGAAGACTGAATACATCCATTTCTGAAATTGGAATTGCAGAAAATGTATCTCGGAAGCGGCAAAGAAGACGTCCGAAGTTGGATCAACTCCGATATGGCAATAGTTTTCCTCTTCCTTCTCAAGCAAAGCATTATATATATCATGGCGAGAGGCCTCTAGGTGGGAAAAAGGAGGTACAAGATAAGGATCATGCTCACTGTAAAAAAAGGCATGATTCAGATGCCCTACTAATAATATTAGTTTGGCAAAGTAGTGGCACAAGAGGATGCGCCCAGCCTCATTTTGGATTGAGTTTTCCTTAGGCCAATGCAGATGGACGTTATTGTTTCTCTACTGCAGAAGACGATGCAATAGTAAGACGCCGGCCGCCAGAGCGATTTAGGCACAACTCGATTACTTTCTTGCCGCCATTGATGTTCGGGGAACTTTGAGTTTGCATATTTATGATGCTAGTGCACCACAGGGAAGTATTAGAGAGTGCGGTGTCTTCTATGACCCTAACCTAAAACCCCTCGATATTCGCAAAGTCATGGTTTCAGACATGCGAGGAGTTACATATACACTTTCTTCAAATATGAGAGAAGTTCAAGCGGAAAGTAGATGGAAAACCTGTGAATGATAAGGACAGGATAAGTAGTTTTCGAAAAGAGGTTTACAGTGGCAAGTCTGTCAATGGATGAAATGCTATCATCGGACAACAATATAGCAAAATCGTCTTTGTGGTAACGCGACGGATTGTCAAGTGTGTTCGATGACCCTTCAATGGTATCGTTAAATGAAAATAAAGGAGCAGAGTCTGCCTCACCTTTTGCTGTACTCTGTTTCGTAGAGTGGGGTTTTAAATCTAGAGAGGGACGGCCTGAATAATTCTCTTAGATGCTCTGCCGAGTGTATTCAATAGCCTCTGCAGTGGGAAACAAAGAAGTCACAGTTTCATATGTGGAAGCAGGTAGCTGTAGTATCTCTCAGAGTTTGGCTGAAGAAAATCGACAGAAACACCTTCAATCTAATACGAAAATGCAATGTCCGCTGAGTGACATTGTCGCGCTCATGAAGTGAACTTGACAGATGCCGCTGTTCGCTGGCTGTTACGGATGTCACAATGTCTGCAACAATCTTTTAATGAAAGACGCAGTTGGAGTGCTGCAGGTAATAGTGACTGGTCGGTCAACATATAGAATGGTGGCAAAGATAAAAATAGAAACTTCTGATGGCTGCGTTTTCTGATGCACGTGGTCGTGGGACCTTTACTATCCGATGTATGTATGGCAGGTTCATTTTCTCCTATTAGCTTCTTCTGCGGATAAGGCTGATGAGTCCACGGCTATCATTCTGATGCGTATTATGACTGTTATTCAAGTTGACTTTTTGCGTCATCAACGCAAAAGAGGGTACTGTATGAACATTGGACACCGTTCTTGGTCTCCTCGGTATTTTCTAATATCTTCTGACTTGCACATGTTGACTCTGTTACCCGAAATCTCTCCGAGGACTAGACAAATCGTTCTCATTTCCATCCTGGGCTTCATATCTAGGGTTCATTCTTCTGATACTGGAGGACGCGTGGCAGGCACATTAATAGTCTTTACTGGAGTCCTTTGGCTACAATACCCGTCTTAGAACTCCGCCTCTCATGTTGTGGCAACTTTCATCAACGATCCCTTCTATCATTGTCTTGTGTCCATACGATTGATGATTCTGACGTCACGGGGGTATTGAGACTAGGTGATATCTACGGTCCAGATTCACACGCGGCTCATCGTACCCTTGGGTATATATACCGTGTATCTGCACGAGGAACCTCGTCTCTCCGTCAACCATCGAAAGACCCAACTCTTTCACGCTCGTCATGAATTTCACGTCCCTTTCGTTCGCCTTCGCCTCTCTCTTCGCTCTCGTATTCGCGATGCCCGTCAACCTGGATAAGCGAGACGTCTTCGTCCCACCTATCTTGTACCCGCATTCTGGTACTGTGTGGACGATCAATGAACGCCACAATGTTACTTGGTCAGGAATTGTTGTTTTCACGGTTTTCTCAACCTCACTGATACTACACAGGGATACCTCAAATGCACCAGTGAATATCACGAACTCCAAAGGCATCATAATGCTCCGTAAAGACAACAGAGCTACTCCTCGTATGTTATTTTTCTATATTGGTGTGACGTGCACTTATTTAAGAAACGAATGTACAGTGATCCTTGCGGAAGGATTTGACATTCGGCTCGGTAGGTTTGAGATAACGGTGCCTTGGGTTGTTCAAGGAGATGATTATTCTCTAGTTCGCGCGTATCCTATTCTTTTAATGATCTGTGCGTTATTGCTGACCCCCTTCTCCTCAGTGTTTGGTGACTCAGGAGATTGGAGTGCGAACTTTACGATCACCGGGGCAGATATATGAGTTGTTGATTCTGGTGTACATTCGTTTTTTTTTTTTGAACCATCACACGGAGTTGTATTTTTTTGATGTATTGATTAAGCCTGTTTGTAAATTTAGTAGTATCAACGAACGAAATTTAGTTGGATTCGCGGGTGTTGATCCCTAGAGATCGACAAGAAATGGGGCCGCGAGAATTGTGCGCGTGCGTGTGCGTCAGATGCGTTAGATGCATCAATTAGGCACAGTCAGGTGCGTTTCGGTGCGTTTTTCAAGTCTATATTATTGACATTTATCCTTTAGAAAGCTTGAAGTGCTGCCGGAAATTGTGTATATGTATTGTTCAGTGAACTTAGGTGCTATTTATACTATGGAATGAATCACATACCTAAGAAAATAGCCTCTTGTAAGACATAATCCCTCTATCGAGGTAAACGCACCTGGAATTCCTTAATGCATGCACGGAAAGGTAAACGCATACGGTAACGCATGCGTTGTCGCATTGCATCCCCATATATCAATGAAATGCGTGTGTGTTCCATTGAAAACGCACATAGATTTGACATTGTGACACATGGTGACACAATGCATTAAGGTGCGTTAGGCATACAGTTCTGACCTGGTCTCTAAATTTAAGGCTATTAGTAAATGTACATGGACTATTATCTAACTTTCCTTCTTTCGAGATCGCTTGGCTCTTCAATGTCTTGGTATCTCTGTATCATGAACTACTATCCCTTCACCTTCACATGCTGCTGAAGCCTTATGCTTAATTTATATACTACATGGTGTGTATTCTAGAACTTACTACTATTTACTGGTGTCTATGTCTGACTCATTGTTGGGTGAGCAAACAGGCAAATGGCTCGAAGACAGGAGAAGATTCTGGTCCTGCTTCATCTCTGGCCCGATTGCCGGATTGCCATATATGGACAATGCATCTTCGACAACTAGCACTGTAAACTCTCCTGTATTTATATCTGACTAATACAAAGAAAATACATTTTAATAGGTATAAGAACAATCATGAATGAAGAGCAAAAGAAATTATGGTGCCAGTAATGCCCAAACATAAAGAATATGGACATAACCGGCTGTAAACGCACCTCTGTCACGCCCGCACACGCACTGACACCTGTGATGCGTTTTCGGGCCAGCACTAAATTTGAAATGCGTTAACGCACCTGGTGGTCAATATAACGCACGCACAGCACCGCACACGCACACGCACCGAACGCTTAATTCTCTGTGCCCCAAGAAATGCTCCCATAAGGCGCAAGGTCTCCTCCGTTACAATATCTGTATATGCTGAGACACTCTGTAGAAGAACAATTCGGTTCGCACCTTTTCGAGGTATCATTGCTCACTCGCAGGTAGCGAGGATCGGGCGTCTAATTTAAAACCATTGCACTAGTGATGATATGTATCAGTGAACCTGCCTATAGCAACGAGTATCAAAAATGCAGCTTCGTATTCTAATCTACTAGATATAAGGAAGATGACGAGCATTCAATGTCGCACCAACCATTCACATTTAAATTCAATAAAAACAAGGCAGCATACCGAAGTGGCTCAAACCTAGCCTCAACATACGCAGCACACATTACTAACCCCTCTCTGAGAATCTATTGGGCAATGGTCGGGAATCTGTAAACTCTCCAAGAAAATTATCTGATCATTATTTAAGGAATAATGAGCGACCTTAGCAAGGTTTACCCAGCTTCGTGAACTGAAATTAGATTTCAGTCAAGGCGACCGACATGAAATACCAGACTGCCGGCAATACTATTTTCCTTTTGAAATAGTCCCGAGTATGCATTGCACATTGAACCGAACTTAACATGTGAATAGTGACAAGAAATGTCGCTGTTCGGCTCGGGAAATTCCCTTCCTGTCAATACTCCCACCGGCCTGTCTGTTTTCACACAACCACCCCAGCCTTTCGTTCGCGTGACATACACGCGACATCGGTAGGCTATGCTAATCAAGAAAGCTATCTACAAGTTCGGGTCATCGGCCAGAAGCCCTGGCTGCCGTGATGCTTCACCATGCCGCTGTTCGCACAACATGAAGTAGCTCGCTAAGGACAACAAGAGGGGCCCAAGGGGCCAAGTATTCATGATCCGAACGCTCAGTACTTCGCCAGAAGCAGGGGACGAGCCCTCAGGCGCATAACAGGCGCGCTAGTAGCCCGACATGATAGTCCGTGTACGCAGAACCCAAGCTGAAGGATGATCAGAGTGAGGCGTGATCGCTGCAGATAAACTGTTCGAGACCGTTCGAGACTGATTCTGGTTTGAATCAGAGGACAGAGCAGGACATCACGAGTAAGACATAATTGTGCGCGACATTATCGTTGAGATATCTAACTCAAAACATAGAAGAGCGAAGGACAGAGATTTATCTTCTCACCTATCTTTTCAAGCCAAGTGTACACGCAAGGATAATCTCGAACGTAGTGGTCGAGTGCTTCCGCACCTTCAGCGGCGAAGTTTGAAGGTGCTTTCTTTCATGGCGTTTTCTCTAGAGCTACATCTATGGATTCATGGAATCTAATGACGTTGGAAATTTGAAAGACACATACGCCGAAAAATACTAACTCTGGTTGCACTGAAGAGAGCGGCAAGAGCATCGCTACACCAATAATCTGGCTATTAATCTCATTTCCGTCCCCTGCTGTTGTATCATGTTAGCAGGATAGGCACAAAGAGACCAAAACGACGCACTACTCTAGACCATTTCTGTCGACGTCTCCCTTCAGGTTCCAAAGAACAGCCAAATTGGTTTGCAGAGCTGCTAGATAGCTTACTTTCTTAGAGATGGAGCACTGAGAAGAAAAGAAGAAAATCTTTGATCGATGGTGAAGAGAGCAAGCTCAGTTGTCCCAGATGGGATTCAAGTTCGGCACGCCACCGAGTCTTGACGGCCGAAATCAACAAAGACAAATAAAATGGCATCATCTGCCTTTGTTACAATTGTTACAATATAAGACGCATCTGCGCTAACTAAAGCAAAGAGTAACTCTTCGATGGCCCGAATTAGACTGTGAAAGTGTATGTCGAAACGTATAGTAAAGGCATAAACATAAGGGTGCAAAGGCGATTCAGTCCAGCGCGTTAAAACCTTCCGGGGAAAACCTCGTGGGACAAAACCGCCGGCGAGGAAAGCTACTGGCTGTCGGACGAATTTAGATCATTATTGAAGTCAATGTAAGGTAAGGGTTGAGAAAAGAGTGAACAGCAAAAGGGGGGAAAATTCAGTGATGCCATCCCTTGTTAGACCGTCCGCATTTCATGGTGACCTGGCACAGCAGCTCGCCATATATACGTCCTGCCAGACGAACCTCTGCCATATGCCATGCATTGTGTAGTTTCCTAACGGCTTGTTCGTATCATCTAGTTGACAAGAAGTTTGCTCGATGAACGAAGCATTCCAGTGGCAGAACATGCCCTAGATAATACTGAGAATAGCCCAAAGGCCAAGTTATAGCACAGTCGATGAGGATCGACTTAGCGGCTGTTAGCAGTCCTGGGAAGTCATCCATTGATTTGCCTGTTTCGAGGATGATTTCTTTGGATTTCCTCTCGATTTCCCCTGTGGTTTCCTGGCGGAATCTGGCAAAGGCCAGACACTCGACAAATATGTGGTGCGGATCCTCTATCGCATTACATCCCTGTTGCATTCTGCAGCCGTCCAACGCCGATTTGTTCTTGTCGCATAGACCACTGGCAGTTGGCAATTGACCCGAGCGCGCATATAATTGGACGGCCGTAGAGTATGCCGATACGGCGTGGGTGTAGATGAAAGAGGGGTGTGGTTGATCGTCATACAGCCACGAGGCCATTCTTTGTTTCTTTCCTCGTGCTAATTGGTGGGATTTAGTGTCAATGACAATCAGGTTGATTAACGACTTAATGTCCGACTCGATCCACCCGTCCAGTTCAGTCCAAAACGTGAACTCGTCCATGGAGAACGTGGGCGTTGGTGCTGTGCCAATGTCAAGAGAGTCACGTTGACCTGCGGTGGCTAGTTTATCGGCTTCGTCATTCATGTGCGCTTCAACCGAGTCTTCATTGCTGTGTCCTGCCATGTATTCCAGGCGAACTGACTCTGTTTCCTTGCGTAGTTCGATCAGCCAACGATAGTATGATCTACCTGGTAGGTGTCGCATCCTTGCTTCATTTCCACCGATTGCTGAAGCATCTTCCAGGATTCTTACTGAGTTTAGGTGATCCATTAGGATTCTGGTGTGCCCTAGAAACCTCCTAGCAAGAACATATCCCATGACTAGACCCATCAGCTCACCATGGAGTATAGAGTTATTCCTGCTAGTAATTTTTAGAACGAGAGATTGTCTCCCAGAGACTGCTGCCGTTATGGTTTTGTCGCACAGGGGCCCTGCCGAGGCCGGTTTCATGGATCTGTCTGTGCCCATTAGGTTGATTTTGGTCTGGTCTACAGCAGTAACTGAAGGTGGAGCATTAGACATTGATGCCAGAGTCAATAATTGTGCTTCAGCTCTTTGTCGTCTCAGTGCCCTTGGTACTGTAAGATTTCTCTCGCCTGTGGTCAGCCATTCCATCGGGATGCCATGGAAGATTGCCCTCATGGTGTTCCAAGCTTTAGATCCCACATCGTCCGCTTTTCTGTGTGCAAGGAAGTGAGCAGAGATGGGGACATCAAGTTTAAAATTATGCCACTCATCAACCTCGTGTAGCCACTGAATACCCCGCACTCTGAGCGAAATCCACACATGTCCGTGGGGGGTTGTTTTCCCATGCGAGACACAAGCTCTGGCTGCGTGACTCAGGCTAATATCACCCTTGGCCACGTAACTCTGGTCAGTTCTTCATAAGCATAGTCCCCTGGGTGATAATTTGGCCATCGCTTTATGCGCAATGATCCATGCCATCAGAATTTTTCCTCTATAGTGTGTGAAGTTTTGCTTGAGTCTTTCTGATTCCAGAGGATCAACGCATCCATTGATATCACATGTCCAGTCTGCTAGCATTATTTCTGCCATGATTCTGTATGCAGCCACATGGTGGTTGAGATCACGAGCAATGCCGTTAACAGCTATGCCCATGTTAATTCTTGATACAGAGGGGAATTCGAAACCATGAGATGTGACTGGAAGGGTTAGGATGTCTGTTGACAGTCTGAATGGAAAACTGAGTAACTGGTGAACTCGCCCAGCAATTAAGGAATCTAGTCATTCGGCCTCCAGTAGAGTTATTGGTTGTAGGGACAGGAGCGCTCTAACTTTTGACACAATGTTTTGCATGACAATCTTCTGCAGAAGGGTGATGGGAAGGCGAATCAACATCTTAGGGAAGTCGAAATCCTGAATGAAATCCTGAAGTTCACTGTAACATTGGCCTGAGTTGTTGACCTTCATTCTCAGCATCTCCATTTGGTTCGCCAGGACTGGGACAGGGTGATACGTGATTGTTTGGGGGTCCTTGTCATGCCCAAGAGTGATGGAAGGCATCATGACTTGCATTGGGGTGTCGGCTATCTGGAGTGCGAATGCTGCCGTCTTCTTCCATTGCATCAGCCATCCATAGGCGAACTGGAAACATTCCATGGATAGGCAGAAGAACTGAAGCCCTGGTAACGTTTTCACGAATAGGAAGGAGTCATCTGTAGCCTCCACCATTGTAACATTCGCCTTCAGAAGATCACTTCTAGTGTGAGGATTGTTGCACACAGCAGCTGTAGTCCTGATTGTAAGGGTGTGCTCGCTTTCCAGAGCCAGGTCATCTAGCCATCGGTGTCCAAGGCTTGTCGTCATCATGGATTTTAGTGTCATGATTTTAACCCCTAATCCCATCACAAGACAACCCCTATCCATACCTTAACCCCAGACAGCTACTTAACCACTCAATCGGTGCTTCGCTCCTCTACTCATCTAACTCCATTGACTTTCTCACCCTATTGCTTCACCATCTTTGCCTGGTTTGGAACTCTCTTTCATTGTATTATTACAAACTGCTCAGCTGCTGCCCCGGACTCTTCTCACTGGCCAAACACCGGTGCCTAAATAATGAACAACAGTAGTATATGATCTGTGTATTTAAGTAGGACAGCTCACGCTGGTAAAACCCCAGCCTCGAGCTAAAGTTAATTCATACCAACTTACTCGAAACTCATCCGCTTCACTAAAAGCCAAAGAGTCAAGACCTTAGTCTTGACTTCACGCTAGCAAGTGACACCCCGGGAATACTCGAACATGAAGTAACTGGTGTTTGTCATTGTTAGAGATCACATGAAGGTTGGGTCTAACAATTAGCTTGAGGCTTCCTCACCCTCTTTCCCTTACACACTCGACATGAAGGAAAAGACCATATGACCTCTACCCCAAGCCTAGCCGTCCTTGCCATTCCCGCTGTTATTGGACTCCTAGCCTTGCTAGGCATCCTCTGGTACTACTATTGTCTCATCATTGATTGTCTCCTCCCCATTCTCGCCTTTTTTAACAGATTCTATGTCCTCTTCCTGTGAAGGGCAGGCCACAGCCCTGCCCTCGGAGCCAGACAAGACCTCCCTCAACACCCAGAGATCGACAAAGACATGGAAAGAGCGTTTCCACCTAGGCCAGCAATGCCCTTCACCGTCCACACCCGACACACCTACCCACCGCCCAGCACCGCCCCCTCCTCACCCCTCCTGGATCCCCCAACTAATCCCTCTGGAGGAAATCCAAGCAGCAACGCCCCTGCAGCCATCCCCCGATCCCCTGCTCGCATGGACCTCGCCGACTTCTACCAGCGGGCAAGGGAAGCAAGGATTGTTCAGGGCAGGGACGAGTGCCGAGCAAGTAATCCGAGAGTATGAAGCTGCGCACCCAGCCAGCCCTCCGCCAGACCCTCCCATGTGAGAAGGTCCAGCGACACCCTCCGACCCCCAGTCTATGTCGACTACATCACCCTATCATCATCATCCGTACCAGTGATGACCCTCGCAAACGAGCCGGTTGTCCCGCAAAACATATCAAGCTCTGGGCGCTTTCCCTCCAACCACTCCTCCTCTAGTTCCTCCCCATTCCTCACCCCTGACCAGTCCGCCCAGTCCCCTCTGGGTGACCCCCGCTGATGAGCCTCAGGGCTCTGTACGCTCCAATTTCGCAAATTTATCCCTTTAGCAGACTCTCAGCAAACCAATGATTCCACACAAGCCCATATATACTTTATAGGGCTTTTCCGACGCTTTCCCGATGCCAATACCTCAGCAATACCCCGACAACTCCAATTTTGACCTAAAGCCGTGGATTTAGCGCCGCCATTACCACAATAGGACCTAGAGCGCATTGCCGACGTCTCCGGCATTGATGCATCAAAGCGCACAGGCGCAGCCACGTGAGCGGAGCTTCTCGACATTGATCTGGCGATCATAGGGGCTTCATCACAGCAATTTGACGATTTCCGCAGCACGAACACCCTTTGGCGACTTCGGAATTAATTGGTTATTGCTGTATAACCACGAGACATTGACGCATGCGATACTTTGGCGGTACTCAGTCATTTCCAACGAGTATTCTCAACTCCGACACTATGAATAAGGCATAGTCTAATGCCGGAACTACGAAAATCAAAGGTGCAGACACGAATAAGACAACGCACAAGACCTGCTGTATAGTCAGAAGGTCAGAAACACATATGCTAACACATAGCCCTTCAGATATACCACAAGGACGCCATTTTATTTATATCTTACTATATAAACACGGTAATTTCATACTGTACACTAGTTACTCTCTCTATTCCGCTCCCCCACGTACACACATCGACTCGTTTTACCTCAGTAACTCACCCAGCTTTGACAATACCGATAGTACACGTTTAATAGCGATTTCATTCACCACAAAGCCGAGCTTGACGTAGTTAAAGCTGAGACGCTTCACCATCATCCATCGACTTAAAACCTTGACTCTCGTCATTGTTTTACTTCATTACTGGCATTTGCTCAGTGTTAGTAAGTGATAACCGTGCAGTACTCACCTCTTTTAGTTTTATAGGAAAGAATTAGCTTCAATTTCACAAGATCAGATTAGTTTTAACAGTTTCAATTTCACAAGACATTAGCGAACCCATTTGGGCGTCAAGAGCAGACGAATAGTATTGGATAGTTATAGGGCAGCTCTATTGTGAGCGTTGCAAGGATAGGTTTTGAACAGATTTAGTATTGACAGATTGACAGATATAGGACAGCTCTATTGTGAGCTTCGCAGGAAATAGTATCGACCAGTTATAGGAATCGATTTGACAAGAGATAGGACCAGACAAAGGAAACAAAGTATAGTTTTGACAGAGATTGACAATTTATAGGAATTAGGACAAACAGAATCGTCACAGATAAAGCTGAGACATAAACAGATAAAGCCGAGGAGACCAGAAATAAAGACAAGACCCGCTATTGCACCGCCATAGCCACAGAAACATCGACACAGACCCCTACCAAGACGATTAGGAGCTCATTTAATACCGACATAATACTGACCGACGTTTTACATATCCCAGTTTCTTTCCCATCCAGTTTCCCAGTTTTATGACACACACCAGACCAGATAACAGAGACCAAAGGCAACTCAGAGCGTCGGAATCTGTAGTAACTTCTCACGAGACTAGAGAGAAGTCCCCAACCAAAGACGACAAGCCAGTCAACGTAGGACAGCCTGATTCGTCCAGTACCGAATATGTATAGTGTTTTGTCGGTGGAATCGACACGAGTACGGAGGTACTCAGAAAGCTCATGCACAAACAAACAACACACCCAAGGAGTGGCTTATGAACAAAACTAGTTGTTCTGTAATACCGACACAAGGCTGAGACACCACTATTTCCATTTTGGTTCTTCGCACGGCGATATTCCAGAAGTATCCGACAACTATTCACCAGTTTACGTTCGGAGATCACTAAACCATCTGACCACCTCATCACTGCGTCCCCTTCCCAAGTGGCAGCCAGTCTGCCCCTGCCCTCAATCATACCGGTAACGCCAGCCCCAGCCCCAGCAATCAGTCTCCCAGCGAGCGAGACCTCATCCCTCCAATTCAAACACCAGGCGACACCGACAGTGACAGAGGAATCAACTCCGACACCAGTGGAGCTGGCACTCTTCCCTGACCCCTTTGCTCCTTCCTTGGATCTGGCTACTCCAACCCACGCGTCAACCTCACCGATGATGAGTAAGGCCGAGGAAGTGGTCATGTGGGATGAAGTAGAAGCATATATACAAATAGCTGATCCGACACTAGTGGAGTTGATGAACATCCCAGATACCCCGGAGGCGGTATGGGAGTATTTTCTTAATTTAGCAGCCAACCAATACAGATACATAACCAGTTTCCCAGCCAAGCAGCCCATCGGAGCCCAAACGAATCCTTGTGATGAGGAAATCATGACTCGAAAAATCCTTAATCAGGCCAAGACCAGGGCTGCTGATCATATCAATCAAAGTGACGGGAGTTACCGAATCATGCTGATAGCCGTGGCGGGACCAGAAACAGCCGGACCTTCTCACGTGCAACCACCCCTGCAGGGAGGAGTCAAGAGAAGGCCATGAGAGAGCACCCAGCCGCCGGAAGGAAGAAGGGACCCTTCACAAGACTCTTCCGGATCTTGGGAAAGGAGGGAGAAGAAGAAAGAGTTGGCCATAAAGCTTGAACAAGAGCTAAAGGCTGTTCGAGCCGAGCTCTCTGCCACTAAACCAAATCCCAGGTGGATACCAGAAGAGGGCCATGGTGACGGCTCCCCCCACCCCTTGCACGACCCAGACCTCGCTTCATTACCAGACTACCCGAGTAGGCCACTGGGAATGCCACCTACCAACCCAGGACCAAACATGGTCATCGGGGACTTCCGACTAAATGTAAAACCCATCCTCGTAAAAACCCCGGACCCCTTCTCTGGTGAATCCGACGACATCCACTGCTTCATCTGCGACTGCGAACTCTACTTCCAAACGTTCGCAGGATTCTTTTCCGATGCCAACCGAGTCGTCTTCGCCATCTCCCACATGGCCGGACTAGCCAAGGACTGGTTCGTCACCCTCCAACACGACCTCATCTCCCGAACCAGGGGGCACCACCGATTCCCATCATGGATCGACTTCCAGCGAGCCCTCATCAGCCCACTTCGAGGACCCCTGCTGTCAAGGAGAAACACCACGCAGCCATGCTAAACCTGAAGTGGCAGGTCGGGAAGGAAACTGCAACCGAGTACTTCCAGAAGCTCGAGAATCTGGCCATCAAGGCCAGACTCCGAGACATGACAGGCGAATGAGACCAATTGACGATGGCCCTGAAGGCCAGGGTCCCAGAAGGAATGGTGAACTGGATTTCGGACATCGGCATACTGGTACCGAATGGCTACTACGAATGGAAGAACCCGCATCAAGAACAATGACGAGCATCGCCAGCGCAACAAGGTCGTAAACAGCATGCTACATCCAGGGCCGAGCAGGGTGACAACCACACATCCTGCCAAGCCAACCCTGCCCACGAGCCAAACGGCACTGACCACAATACCTTCTGGCGATAGGAGGACTGGGACGGGAACGACTTATGGCAGGCAAGGAAACCCCATGGATAGTTGACCGACTCCTGAGCCCGCGCTGAGCGAAGAACCAAAATGGAAATAGAAGGGGCATTGTGTCGAAGTATTACAGAACAACTAGTTTTGTTTGATAAGCCACTCCTCGACTCCATGTTGTTTGTTTGTGCCCAGCTTTCTGAGTACCATCCATACTCGTGTCGATTCCACCGACAAAACACTATACGTATTCAGTACTGGACGAATCAGGCTGTCCTACAAGACTGGCTTGTCGTCTTTGGTTGGGGACTTCTCTCTAGTCTCGTGAGAAGTTACTACAGATTCCGATGACTCTGACTCGCCTTTGGTCTCTGTTATCTGGTCTGGTGTGTGTCCTAAAACTGGGAAACTGGATGGGAAAGAAACTGGGATATGTAAAACGTCGGTCGGTATTATGTCGGTATTAAATGAGCTCCTAATCATCTCGGTAGGGGTCTGTGCCGATGTTTCTGTGGCTATGGCGGTGCAATGGCAGGTCTCGTCTTTATTTCTGGTCTCCTCGGCTTTATCTGGTTATGTCTCAGCTTTATCTGTGATGATTCTGTTCGCCCTAATTCCTATAAACTGTCAATCTCTGTCAAAACTATACTTTGTTTCCTTTGTCTGGTCCTATCTCTTGTCAAATCGATTCCTATAACTGGTCGGTACTATTTCCTGCGAAGCTCACAATAGAGCTGCCCTATATCTGTCAATCTGTCAATACTAAATCTGTTCAAAACCTATCCTTGCAACGCTCGCAATAGAGCTGCCCTATAACTATCCAATACTATTTGTCTGCTCTTGACACCCAAATGGGTTCGCTAATGTCTTGTGAAATTGAAGCTAATTCTTTCCTATAAAACTAAAAGAGGTGAGTACTGCACGGTTATCACTTACTAACACTGAGCAAATGCCAGTAATGAAGTAAAACAATGATGAGAGTCAAGGTTTTAAGTCGATGGATGATGGTGAAGTGTCTCGGCTTTAACTACGTCAAGCTCGGCTTTGTGGCGAACGAAATCGCTATTAAACGTGTACTATCGGTATTGTCGAAGCTGGGTGAGTTACTGAGGTAAACGAGTCGATATGTGTACATGGGGGAACGGAATAGAGGAAGTAACTAGTGTACAGTATGAAATTACCGGGTTTATATAGTAAGATATAAATAAATGGCGTCCTTGTGGTATATCTGAAGGGCTATGCGTTAACATAAGTGTTTCTGACCTTCTGACTATACAGCAGGTCGTGAACGTCGCCTTTTTCGTGTCGTCGTCTTAAATTTTCTTGCTCCGGCATTAGAACCATTCCGCATTCGTCGTCTTTATGCTGCGGATAATGCCAAAAAGGGATGAGTACCCTTTAGGTAGCGTGTGCGTCTAAGTCCTGTGGTTATACAGCAATAACCAATCACTAGCCCTAAGTCCCCACTGGGTGTACTCGCTGCGGAATCGACAAATTGCTGTTGCTGAGCTCCTATAAGGCCGGGCCGTCGATATTACCGGTCCGTGCTCGTGACTGCGCCTATGCGACTTGATGCGCTAATGCCGCTGATGTCGGTATTGCGCCCTATTACCTCTAATGGTTTAAGCTGGTTTAAAACCGAGGAGATACGTCGAAATTAGCTGCGTCGCCTCGACATTAAGTCGTTAAGGTCGGAGAACGTCGGAAAACCCCAATAAAGTATATATGGGCTTGTGTGGAATGTTTGGTTTGGTGAAAGGCCGCTGGAGGGATAAATCCGCGAAATTGGAGCGTACAGAGCCCTGAGGCTCATCAGCGTCCCTGCCTCGCCCGCCCCTCCCAACAGCACCCCGCCAAGTGATCGGACCCCTCCAAGTGGCACCGACAGAACCCTCTGGCAGGAGGACCAGGATGGGGACGACATACGGAGGTCAAGGACGACCTATGGACATCGACCGACTCCGAGCTTGTGATGAAGGAAGGTGTTATAACTGCAATGAAAAGGGGCATATAGCGAAGAAGTGCCCGCAGCCAAAGGTAGATAAGAACAGACTCCGACAAACTCATGCCCAGATATGCGAGATCATCAGCCGATACGAGGACGAATATAGCACGGTGCCAGAAGACTTGGCATCTACCTCAGGAATTGAAGAAGTAAAAGGGTAGGCTGACATGTGAGCGACTCCACATCGCCAGCCCAAAAAGAAATTAACAATAGTGTGTCATCGAAATCTTGTACTAGTACTTATATGGAAATGTAGGATCCATCACGCAAGCCGAATACACCTATGCTATAAACCAAAAGAGTCGAACCTGAGGAGCCGAAGGACCGGCAGGAACGGAACATACGTGACCGTTCCTGTAACCATACCAACCAAATCTGCCAAAAACCTTAGGCTGCCTGCTGAGGGCATGGCCGAGGTGACCCCGACCTCGGCAGAAGAGTTAGCAGGGAAGCCCTCTCCACAGGTCGCAAGCGTCCCAGCGAGCAAGAACAAGACCGCTAACCCAGCTAGCGACGGGGGCCGAACGGAGGCCTGCACACCCCATACAATGAACAAAGTATCTATCCCACATCCTTCCTTCCCCTACCGCTTCCGAAATGGAAAGTGGACCATGCACCCCTGGGACCCCGAGACAGGTCTCATCATAGGACTTACCACTGACGAACACCCTCCGGAACCGATGCCCACTCCTGAATACCCTCATGACCCCAATGAATGGCTTAAACCCTGGGGCGCCGAATGGGTCTGGCGTTCCCTATTCGCCATCATGCCTGCAGCCACCAGCTCCTTGAGGAGCTGGGCGCACAAGGACCGCCAGCGGGAAGTGACCGATGACCTCATTCGATGCCTGTGGGGAGCTCAACGATCTCAGGCACTGGAGTGGCTCGAAGAACTCAGACAGCCGAGGAGGTTCGTCCACACCACCCAGGCACATGGAAAGGACTTGCTGGTACCAATCCAGCTCGAGACCTTGGAACGAAGAAAGACTATCGACACGACCGCCCTAGTAGACAGCGGCTGTACCGGGAGCTCAATCAATCGAGCATTTGTTGAGAAGCACAACCTCGCCACCCAAGCCATGGCTCACCCCATACCTGTGTTCAACGCTGACAGGACGAGGAATTCTTAAGCCAGCGAAATCAATGCATTCATCAAAGTGTGCCTTCATATTGGCGACCACGACGAGCAGATCGACCTTGCAGTCACTGACCTAGGAGACAAAGATGTCTTCCTGGGCCACGACTGGCTTGCTCGACACAATCCCCTCATCAACTGGAGTATGGGCAAGATTACCTTCACCCGCTGCCAGTGTCGACATAACCCTCTTACTCCCCCCGACGCCGACGAGGCCGATAGATGGGACAAAGAATTAGAAGAAGGAGAGACGATCCTTGTGGTTGACATGACTGAGGAAATAAGGCTGTGAGCGCATGTTGCGAACGATCTCACCACATCAGACTACGCGACCCAACCAGAGCAGACCTTCAAAGAGATGGTTCCCGAGTGGTGTCGGGACTTCAAGGACCTGTTCGCCAAGGAGAATTTTGATGAGCTACCCACACGAAAACCCTGGGACCATGCGATTGAGCTGATTCCGAATGCGAAAGCCACCTTGGACTGCAAGGTGTATCCCCTCAGTCCGTGGGAGCAGGAGGAACTGGACCGTTTCCTTGACGAGAACTTAGCCACCAGTAGGATTCGAACCAGTAGATCACCCATGGCTTTCCCCTTCTTCTTCGTCAAAAAGAAGGATGGGAGACTGTGACCGGTGCAAGATTATTGTAAGCTCAATGAGATGATGATCAAGAACCGATATCCGTTACCACTCATCTCCGAGCTAATGGACAAATTGAAGGGGTCCCACTACTTCACCAAGTTGGATGTTCGATGGGGGTACAATAACATGTGCATAAAAGAAGGGGACGAGTGGAAGGCAGCCTTCTGCACCAACTGCGGGCTCTTCGAGCCAACCGTGATGTTTTTTGGATTAACCAACTCCCCAGCCACCTTCCAGTGGATGATGAACGACATCTTCCGCGAGTTAATAGCCACCGGCAAGGTGACTATCTATCTCGATGACATTCTCATCATGTCGAGCGGCTGAGCAGAACACCGACGCCTGGTGTGACGAAGTGCTGAAGACCCTGCGAAAGCACCACCTATATCTCAAAGCAGAGAAGTGCAAGTTTGAGACGCTCGAAACAGAATATTTGGGAGTCATCATCAGTGAAGGAGCCATTCGCATGGATGCCATGAAAACTAAAGGAATCACCGAGTGGCCTGTACCCACCAAGAAAAAGGAGTTGCAGTCGTTCCTCAGATTCACCAATTTCTACTGATGATTCATTCAAGACTATAGCAAAATTGTATGACCCATGACAAAGTTAACAGGAAAAGAGCCCTGGGTGTGGGGAACGGCCCAGCAGCAGGCATTCGAAGAGTTAAAGCGCAAGCTGGCAGAAGACGTAGTGCTAGCCATACCGACGGACGAGGGAAGGTTCAGAATCGAGGCCGACTCCAGTGAGGGAGCAATCGGGGCTGTCCTCTCGCAGCAGCAAGGCACCATTCCTGGAGGCCGGTAGCATTCCTCTCCAAGGCCCTGACGAGTGACCGAGCGGAACTATGAAATCTATGACAAGGAGCTGCTAGCCATCATGCATGCCCTCAGTGAATGGAGGCACTACCTCATGGGAGCAGCACAGACGTTCGAAATCTGGTCCGACCACCAGAACCTCCAGTATTTCTGACAGCCGCAGAAGCTGAACCGACGACAAGCCCGATGGGTCACAGAGCTGGCCGAAGTACCACTTCACCCTACACCACAAGCCAGGCACCACCAACCGTAAAGCCGACCTTCTAAGTCGAAGGGCTGACCATGACCAGGGCATCAATGACAACTGAGAAACCATCGTACTACCAGACAAGTACTTCATAACACCAGCACACATCCGAGCCCTACAGATGCCGACGAGAGGAGAAGTGGAGGAGAGAATTGAGGAGGCAACAAGGGACTCAGCCCACTGGGATAAAGGAGTCGCCGACTCACTCAGTCATGCCCGAGGAATTGAACAGCGAGGAGGACTGCTCTTCTACGACGGCAGGATATATGTTCCCCCTGAAACCACACTATGAGGGGACATAATCTCCTACTGCCACGACCACATCACTGCCGGACACCCCAGGATCGCCAAGACCAAGGAGCTCATACAACGCGACTACTGGTGGCCACACCTGGGAAAGGACATCGAGAAATACGTCAAGGGATGCGAGGCTTGCCAAAGAACCAAGACCATAACGCGCCCCAAACCAGCCCCGCTACACCCAAACGAGATACCAACCGAGCCATGGACCCACATCTCAGTCGACATGATGACGGGCCTCCCCAAATCGAATGGGAACCACGCCATCCTCCTCATCATCAACCGATTCTCAAAACAGATCATCCCGGTTGCATGTGACACCGAACTATCATCGCAAGGATGGGCCAAGATCCTGCGAGACCATGTATACGCACACCATGGCATGCCCTCAAAGGTCATAAGCGACCGAGGACCCCAATTCGTCTCAAAATTCCTTAAGGAGTTATACCGACTCCTCGACATCAAGGGCAATCCCTCTACTGCATATCACCCCCAAACCGATGGACAGACAGAGCGAGCAAACCAGGAAGTCGAAAAGTACCTTCGACTTTTCGTCAATCATCGGCAGAACGATTGGGCTGACTGGTTGCCCCTAGCCACCTTCCAACACAACAACCGCGTCCATTCGGCAACCAGGAGGAGCCCCTTTTTCATCAACCATGGACGACACCCCCACATAGTCACCGACAGCGCCCCCTGTGGGAACAAGATGCCTATGGCAACAGAGTTTGCAACTGAAATGAAGAAAATATATGACGAGATGCAGGCAGCACTGGGAAAGGCAGCACAGCAAATGAAGACCAACTACGATCATCATAAACAACCGTCCACCCGCTACCAAGTCGGCGACAAGGTGTGGCTAGACACAGCAAACCTACACCTACCGCGACCCAAGAAAAAACTTGATGACAAGTGTGTTGGACCCTTCCTGATCCTCGCCACCGTAGGAATATCCGCATATAAACTCAAGTTACCTGCCACATGGCAGATCCATCCTGTCTTTAACGAATCACTACTTAACCCCATGTTAGACCCAACCTTCACCATCCCAAAAGCCAACCCATCTCTAACAATGACAAACAACCGGTTACTTCGACGTTCGAGTAATTCCCGGTGCATCACTTGCTAGCGTGAAGTCGAGACTAAGGTCTTGACTCTTTGGCTTATAGAGAGTGGAGTGAGTTCCGAGTAAGTTGGTATGAATTAACTTAGCTCGAGGCTGGGAAAACCAGCACGAGCAGACCTACTTAAATACACAAGTCAATACTACTGTTGTCCAATATTTAGGTGCCGGTGTTTGGCCAGCAGAGAAGACTCCGGAGTGTCAGCTGGATGAGTCGATAATAGTACAATGAAAGAGACTCCCCAAGATGGCGAGGATAGCAAGCGATAAGGAGAGAATCGAACGGGGTTAGATGAGCGAGGAAGGCGAAGCGCAGATTGAGCGGCTAAGTGGCGAGTCTGGGGTTAAGGTATGGATAGGGGTCGTCTCATGATGCAATTAGGGGTTAAAATTGTGACATTACCCCCCTGTTAAGGCAGTCGTCCCGACTGCTGATTGCAGACTAGACGTTGTTGCGATTTTACGAAGTCTGCGATTGCGTCGGTTGCGTGGTCGAGTAAGTCCCCTCATACCCATTGGTTTTCTTCGTTGGAATAGCCCTTCCATTTGACTAGGTAGTCCGTTACTAGTCAAGATGGTTGGCCCTTCTTCCCTCTCACTCTCCTCTGCCTGCTGTTGACAACTGCTTCTACTTCGTATTCCTCTTCATCATTTACGATGTCTGGCGGTGGTGGTGGCATGGCTGTTTGCGATGGGAATGTTGGTGCGATATAAGGTGTTAGTAGGGACTCGTTGAAAACTGGGTGGATTCGCCATGTGGCAGGTAGTTTGAGTTTGTATGTGGAGGCCCCTACCTTGGCAAGGATTGGGAAGGGTCCTACGCGCTTGTCGTCAAGCTTTTTCTTGGGTCATGGTAGGTGTAGGTTTGTTGTGTCTAGCCATACCTTGTCCCCAACTTGGTATTGCTCGGACGGTTGTTTATGTCGGTCGTACATGGTTTTCATTTGGTGGGCCGCCTTCTCCAGTGCGGCCTGTGTCTCATTGTGAATCTTCTTCATTTCTGTCACGAATTCCATGGCCATGGGCATCTTATTTCCTCAAGGGGCGCTATCCATGACTACTCAGGGGTGACGTCTGTGGTTGACGAAGAATGGGCTCCTCCCAGTTGCCGAGTGTACACGGTTGTTGTGCTGGAAGGCAGCTAGGGGTAGCCAGTCTGCCCAGTCGTTTTGTCGGTGGTTGACAAAAAGTCGAAGGTATTTTTCGACTTCTTGGTTCATGCGTTCCGTCTGTCCATCGGTCTGGGGGTGGTATGCAGTAGAGGGGTTGCCCTTTAATGTCGAGGAGTCGGTAAAGCTCTTTAAGGAATTTCGAGACGAATTGGGGTCCCTTGGTCACTTATGACCTTTGAGGGCATGCCATGGTGTGCATATACATGGTCTCATAGGATCTTGGCCCATCCTTGTGATGACAGTTCAGTGTCGCATGCGACTGGGATGATTTGTTTGGAGAAGCGGTCGACGATGAGGAGGATGGCATCGTTCCCATTTGACTTGGGGAGGCCTGTCATCATGTCGACCGAGATGTGGGTCCATGGCTCGGTCGGTATTTCGTTTGGGTGTAGCAGGGCCGGCTTGGGGCGTGTTATGGTCTTGGTCCTCTGGCAGGCTTCGCACCCCTTGACGTATCTTTCGACGTCCTTTCCCAGGTGTGGCCACCAGTAGTCGCGCTGTATAAGTTCTTTGGTCTTTGCGATTCTGGGGTGTCTGGCGGTGATATGATCATGATGGTAGGAGATAATATCCCCTCATAGTGCGGTCTCAGGGGGTATGTATATCCTGCCGTCGTAGAAGAGCAGTCCTCCTCGCTGCTCGATTCCTCGAGCATGACTGAGCGAGTCGGCAATCCCCTTGTCCCAACAGGCTGACTCCCTCATCGCTTCTTCGATTCTCTCCTCTATTTCTCCCCGAGTCAGGCATCTGTAGGGCTCGAATATGTGCCGGTGTTATGAAGTATTTGTCTGGTAAGACGACAGTTTCTCAGTTGTCATTACCGCCCTGGTCATGGTTGGCTCTCCGGCTTAAGAGGTCGGCCTTGCAATTGGCGGTTCCGGGTTTGTGATGTAGGGTAAAATGGTACTCAGCTAGCTCTGTGACCCACCGTGCCTGTCGTTGATTCAGCTTCTGTGGTTGTCAGAAATATTGGAGATTCTGGTGGTTGGACCAGATTTCGAACGTCTGTGCCACCCCCATGAGATAGTGCCTCCACTTGCCGAGGGTGTGCATGATAGCTAGTAACTCCTTGTCGTAAATTTCATAGTTTCGCTCGGTTACCGTTAGGGCCTTGGAGAGGAATGCTACCGGCCTCCAAATGGTGCCCTGCTGCTGGGATAGTACTGTGCCGATCGCTCCCTTGCTCGAATCGGCTTCGATCCTGAACTTCCCATTGTCCGTGGGTATAGCTAATACTACGTCCTCCACCAGCTTGCGTTTCAGTTCTTCGAACACTTGCTGCTGTGCTGCTCCCCATGCCCAGGGTTCCTTCCCTGTCAGTTTCGTCATCGGCCGTATGATTTTGCTATAGTCTCAAATAAATCGTCGGTAGAAGTTTGTAAATCTGAGAAATGACTGTAACTCCTTCTTCTTGGTGGGTGCAGGCCATTCAGTAATTCCCTTTGTTTTGACAGTGTCCATCCGGATGGCTCCCTCGCTGATAATGACTCCTAAGTATTCCGTCTCGAGTGTCTCAAATTCGCACTTTTCTGCCTTGAGGTATAGGTGGTGCTTTCGTAACGTCTCTAGCACTTCCCATACGAGTCGGTGGTGTTCTGCCCGGTCACGGGACATGATGAGAATGTCATCCAGGTAAATGGTCACCTTCCCCGTTGCTATGAGTTCATGGAAGATGTCGTTCATCATCCACTGGAAGGTGGCAGGGGAGTTTGTTAACCCAAAAAACATTACGGTGGGCTCGAATAGCCTGCGATTGGTGTGAAACGCTGCCTTCCACTCATCTCCTTCTTTTATGCACACGTTGTTATATCCCCACCGAACGTCCAGCTTGGTGAAGTAGCGGGATCCCTTCAGTTTGTCCATCAGCTCAGAGATGAGCGGTAGCGGATAACGGTTTTTAATCGTCATCTCATTAAGCTTGCGGTAGTCCTGTACCGGTCGAAGCTTTCCATCCTTCTTTCTGACGAAAAAGAAGGGGGAGGCCATGGGTGACTTACTGGCTCAGATCCTGCCCGTGGCTAGGTTCTCATCGAGGAAGCAGTCAAGCTCCTCCTGCTCTCGTGGGCTGAGGGGGTAGACCTTACAGTCTAGGGTGGCTTTGGTGTTTGGGATTAGTTCAATCGCATGGTCCCAGGGTTTACGTGTAGGTAGTTTGTCAAAGTTCTCTTTGGCAAATAAGTCTTTGAAGTCTCAACACCATTTGGGGACCATTTCTTTGAAGGTCCGCTCAGGTCAGGTTGCATAGTCTGAGGTGGCGAGATCATTCGCGATGTGTGCTCACAGCCTTATTTCCTCGGTCATGTCGATGGTGAGGATTGTGTCTCCTTCTTCTAGCTCTTCATCCCACCTATCTGTCTCATCAGCATCGGGGGGTGTGAGGGGATTCTGTCGGCATTGGCAGCGGGCAAAAGTGATTTTGCCAGTACTCCAGTTGACGAATGGGTTGTGTCCGACCAGCCAGTCATGGCCTAAGAAGACGACCTTGTCTCCTAGGTCGGTGACCGCAAGGTCTATTCGTCGTGGTCGCCGATCCGGAGGCGCACCTTGACGAAAGCGTTGATTTCGCCAGCCTGATTTCTGGTCCCGTTGGCATTGAACACTGGTATGGGGTGGGCGGTGGCCCAGGTGGTGAGATTATGTTTTTCGATGAAGGCTCGGTTGATGGAGCTCCTGGTGCAGCCGCTGTCCACCAGCGCTACTGTGTCTATGGTCTTCCTCTGCTCCAGCATCTCCAGCTGGATTGGTACTAACAAATCCTTCCCCTGGGGTTGGGCAGCATGAACAAATCGTCTCGGCTGTTTTAGTTCCTCGAGCCATTCCAGGGCTTTAGATCATGGGGCGGCCTGTAGGTGCTGAATGAGGTCTTCGGTCACCTCCTGCTGGCGGTCCTTGTGCACCCAGCACCTTAAGGTGCCAATGGCTGCAGGCATGATGGCGAATAGAGAGTGCCAGACCCATTCGGCGCTCCAGGGCTTGAGCCACTCCTTGGGATCATGGGGATATTCAGGTGTGGGCATTGGTTCCGGGGGGCATTCGTCAGTGGTTAGCCCTATTATGGCGCCCATCACTGAGTCCCAAGGGTGCATGGTCCATTGTCTTCCCAAGAAAGTATATATGGGAAGGAAGTGTCCTATGGGGAAAGGCTGTGTGGGATTAGGTACCTTGCTGGTTGTATGGGGTGTGCAGGCCCCCATTCGGCCCCCATCGCTAGTCGGGTTAGCGGTCTGTTAGACCCAACCTTCATGTGACTCTAACAATGACAAACAACCGGCTACTTCGCGTTCGAGTAACACCGGTGCATCAACCTGTTAGCGTGAAGTCGAGACTAAGGTCTTGACTCTTTGGCTTTAGAGAGCGGAGTGAGTTCCGAGTAAGTTGGTATGAATTTAACTTAGCTCGAGGCTGGGATTTTACCAGCACGAGCGGTGCTACTTAAATACACAAATCGTATACTACTGTTGTTCATTATTTAGGCACTGGTGTTTGGCCAGTGAGAAGAGTCCTGGAGGTCAGCTGGACAGAGCGTAATAGTACATTGAAAGAGAGTTCCAAAGGTGGCGAGGATAGTAAAGATAGAAAGGGAATTGAATGGGGTTAGATGAGCGAAGGGGGCGAAGCGTGGGCTGAGTGGCTAAGTGGCGAGTTCTGGGGTTAGGGTATGAATAGGGGTCATCTCATGATGCGATTAGGGGTTAAAATCGTGACATTACCCCCCTGTTAAGGCAGTCGTCCCGACTGCTGGTGCTACTAGATGTTGTTGCAATTTTAAGAAGTCCACTATTGCCTCGGTTGCGTGTTCGAGTAGGTCTTCCCTTACCCATTGGTTTTCCTCGTCAGAATAGCCCTTCCACTTGACTAGATAATCAGTTACTAGTCATGATGGTTGGCCTTTCTTTCCTCTGACTCGTCTCTGTCTGCTGTTGACGATCGCCTCTACTTCATATTCCTCTTCATTGTTTATGATGTCTGGTGGTGGCGGTGGTGTTGTTTCTTGGGATGGGAATTGTGGTGGTACGTAAGGGGTTAATAAGGATTTGTTAAAGATGGGATGAATCTGCCATGTAGTGGGTAACTTGAGTTTGTATGCTGAGGGCCCTATGGTGGCAAGGATTGGGAAGGGTCCGACGCGTTTGTCGTCGAGTTTCTTCTTGGGTCGTGGTAGGTGTAGGTTTGTTGCGTCTAGCCACACCTTGTCGCCGACTTGATAGTGGATGGATGGTAGTTTATGCCGGTCATGCGTGGCCTTCATCTGCTGTGCTGCTTTTTCCAGTGCTGTTTGCATCTCGTCATGTATCTTCTTCATCTCAGTTGCGAACTCTGTGGCCATGGGCACCCTGTTCCCTCGAGGGGCGCCATCGGCAACTATCCGGGGATGACGTCCATAGTTGATGAAGAATGGACTTTTGCCAGTCACCGAATGCACTCGGTTGTTGTGCTGGAAGGCGGCGAGGGGTAGCCATTCGGCCCAGTCATTTTGTCGATAGTTAATGAAAAGTCGAAGATATTTTTCGACTTCTTGATTCATGCGCTCCGTCTGCCCATCGGTCTGGGGGTGGTATGCGGTGGAAGGATTGCCCTTTATGTCAAGGAGTCGATATAGTTCTTTAAGGAACTTGGAGACGAATTGAGGCCCACGGTCGCTTATGACCTTTGAGGGCATGCCGTGGTGGGCATATACATGGTCTCATAGTATCTTGGCCCATCCTTGCGATGATAGTTCAGTGTCGCATGCAACTGGGATGATTTGTTTTGAGAATTGGTCGACGATGAGGAGGATGGCGTCATTTCCATTCGACTTGGGGAGGCCTGTCATCATGTCGACTGATATGTGGGTCCATGGTTCGGTTGGTACCTCGTTTGGGTGCAGTGGCGCTGGCTTGGGGCGTGTTATGGTTTTGGTCCTCTGGCAGGCCTCGCACCCTTTGACGTATCTTTCGACGTCCTTTCCCAGGTGCGGCCACCAGTAGTCACGTAGTATGAGCTCCTTCGTCTTAGCAACTCCGGGGTGTCCGGCGGTAATGTGGTCGTGGTGGTAGGAGATAATGTCCCCTTGTAAGCGCGGTTATGGGGGGTACATATATTCTGCCATCGTAGAAGAGTAGTCCTCCTTGTTGTTCGATTCCTCGGGCGTGGCTGAGTGAGTCGGCGATCCCTTTGTCCCAGCGGGCCAACTCCTTCGTGGCTTCCTCGATTCTTTCTTCCACCTCTCCTCGAGTTGGCATCTGTAGGGCTCGGATATGTGCCAGCATTATGAAGTACTTGTCTGGTAAGACAACAGTTTCTCGGTTGTCGTTGCCACCTTGGTCGTGGTCGGCCCTTTGGCTTAGAAGGTCGGCCTTGCGATTGGCGGTCCCCAGGCTTATGGTGTAGGGTGAAATGGTATTCGGCCAACTCCGTGACCCATCAGGCTTGCCGTCGATTCAGCTTTTGTGGTTGATGGAAGTACTGGAGATTCTGGTGGTCAGACCAGATCTCGAACGTTTGTACTGCTCCCATGAGGTAGTGTCTCCACTCGCCGAGGGCATGCATGATGGCTAGTAACTCCTTGTCATAAATCTCGTAATTTCGTTTGGTCACCGTTAGGGCCTTGGAGAGGAATGCTACCGGCCTCCAGGCCGTGCCCTGCTGCTGTGATAATACTGTGCCGATCGCTCCCTCGCTGGAGTCGGCTTCGATTCTGAACTTCCCCTCATCTGTGGGTATGGCTAGCACCACGTCCTCTGCTAGCTTGCGCTTCAACTCTTCGAACACCTGTTGTTGCGCCGTTCCCCACACCCAGGGCTCTTTTCCTGTCAGCTTCGTCATCGGTCACATGATCTTGCTGTAGTCTCAGATGAATCGTCGATAGAAATTCGTGAACCTGAGGAACGATTGTAGCTCCTTTTTCTTGGTGGGTATGGGCCACTCAGTGATTCCTTTGGTTTTTACAGCGTCCATGCAGATGGCCCCCTTCGCTGACGATAACTCCCAAATACTCCGTCTCAAGCGTTTCGAACTCGCACTTCTCCACCTTAAGGTATAGATGGTGTTTTTGTAGGGTTTTCAGCACCTCTCATACTAGACGGCGGTGCTCTGCTCGGTTGCGAGACATGATGAGGATGTCGTCCAGGTAGATAGTTACTTTTCCTGTCGCTATGAGTTCGCGGAAAATGTCATTCATCATCCACTGGAAGGTGGCGGGGGAGTTTGTCAGTCCGAAGAACATTACTGTCGGCTCGAAGAGCCCACGATTGGTGCGAAACACTGCCTTCCACTCGTCTCCCTCCTTTATGCGTACGTTATTATATCCCCATTGGACGTCCAGCTTGGTAAAGTAGCGGGACCCTTTCAGTTTATCCATCAGCTCAGAAATGAGGGGGAGTGGGTAACAATTCTTGATCATCATTTCGTTGAGCTTTCGGTAGTCCTGTACCAGGTGAAGCTTTCCGTCTTTCTTCTTGATGAAAAAGAAAGGGGAGGCCATGGGTGACTTGCTGGCTCGAATTCTGCCAGTGGCCAGGTTCTCATCGAGGAAGCGGTCGAGCTCCTCCTGCTCTCACAGGCTAAGAGGATAGACCTTACAGTCTAGGGTGGCTTTGGCGTTTGGGATTAGTTCAATCGCATGGTCCCAGGGTTTACGCACAGGTAACTCGTCGAAGTTTTCTTTGGCGAATAGGTCCTTAAAGTCTCGGCACCACTCGGGGACCATTTCTTCAAAGGTCCACTCGGGTCAGGTTGCGTAGTCTGAGGCGGCGAGGTCATTCACGATATGCGCTCGCAGCCTTATCTCTTTGGCCATGTCGATGGCGAGGATTGTATCCCCCTCCTCCAGCTCCTCATCCCACCTGTCCATCTCGTCGGCGTCGGGAGGTACAAGAGGGTTTTGTTGACATTGGCAGCGGGTGAAAGTAATCTTGCCCGTGCTCCAATTGATGAAGGGGTTATGTCAGGTAAGCCAGTCGTGACCTAGGAAGATGTCTTTGTCTCCTAAGTCAGTGACCACGAGGTCTATTCGTTCGTCGTGGTCGCCGATGCGAAGGCGTACTTCGACGAATGCATTGATTTCTCTGGCCTGATTTCTGGTCCCATCTGTTAGACCCAAACTTCACGTGACTCTAACAACAACAAACAACCGGTTACTTTGCGTTCGAGTAATCCCGGTGAAGTCGTGTGTTAGCGCGAGAGTCGGGCTAAGTCTTTAGCGCTTAGCTTTTAGAGGAGTTGAGTGTCAAGCGTAAGTTGGTATTTTATAACTTAGCTCGAAGCTGGTTTGTACCAGTGCGAGCGTCCTACTTAAATACATGGTTTGTATACTACTGTTGTACAATGTATGGTCCCGGTGTTTGTCCTGCGAGAAGCGACCGGTGTGAATGAATGGAGACTACGAAGGGTAAGTACAAACGAGAAGACTAGATAGGGTGGGCGACGAGCGAGAACAATGGTCAGTTGGGCAAACGAGCGGAGATAGGTGCCGATTGGTGGATTGTGCGAGACGACGGGATATGTTGGTGGCGATAACGTGACGATTCTGGGGTTAAGGTCGGAATAGGGGTAAAAATCATAACATTACCCCCTCATTAAGGCAGTCGTCCTGACTGCCAACACCCTTACTTCCTCGTTACGATTTAGGAAGTCGGTTACCGCCTCTTGCGCGTTGTTGAGTAGGTCTTCCTGTACCCATTGGTTTTCTTCGTCTCCATACCCCTTCCACTTGACTAGGTAGTCAGTGACGGTCCTCGAGGGTTGTCGTTTCTTGCCTCGGACTCGTCGTGTGCGGCTGTCGACAATGGATTCGACTTCGTATTCTTCCTCGTCATTAATGATTTCCGGCGGTGGTGGTGGCTGCCGGGTCTGAGATGGGAATGATGGGGAAATGTATGGTGTTAAGAGCGTCTCGTTGAAGACCAGATGGATGCGCCACGTCGCTGGTAGTTTCAGCTTGTAGGCGGATGCTCCGACTTTGGCAAGTACCGAGAAGGGGCCCGTTCGCTTGTCGTCCAGTTTTTTCTTTGGTCGTGGTAGGTGGAGGTTCGTCGCGTCTAGCCATACCTTGCTGCCCACTTTATGTTCCACGGCATCTCGTTTTCGTGTATCGTATTGTTTCTTCATCTTCTCTGCCGCCTTCTCCAATGCGGCCTTCGTCTCGGTATGTATCTGCGACATCGTTGCCGAGAAGTCGTTTGCTGCGGGGGTCCTCTGCGGTCGATGACTGTTGGAGACTGTGATTCAGGGGTGAAGCCCATGGTTTACGAAGAAGGGGCTCTTCCCAGTGGCGGAGTGAATTCGGTTATTATGTTGGAAAGCCGCGAGAGGCAGCCATTCCGGCCAGTCGTCTTATCGATGATTGATAAAGAGGTGGAGGTATTTTTCCACCTCTTGGTTCGCCCGCTCCGTTTGTCCGTCCGTCTGTGGGTGGTAGGCAGTAGACGGGTTGGCGTGGATGTCGAGGAGGTGATAGAGGTCAGCGATGAATTTTGATACAAATTGGGGCCCCCGATCGCTTATGATTTTCTGGGGCATGCCGTGCCTTGCATAGACTTGGTCTCGTAGTATTTTGGCCCATCCTTCTGACGATAGCGTATGTCGCACGCCACGGGTATGATTTCTTTGGAGAACCGGTCGACGATGAGAATGATCGCGTCATGACCGTTTGACTCGGGTAGTCCTGTGATCATATCGACGCTGATATGCGTCCAGGGTCGGTCGGGGACTTCGTTTGGATGGAGGGGCGTCGGTCTGGCCTGCGTTATTGTTTTCGTGCGCTGGCAGACTTCGCATCCCTTGACATATCTTTCTACGTCTGTTCCAAGTTTAGGCCACCAGTAGTCGCGTTGGACAAGTTCCTTGGTTTTGGCGATTCCTGGGTGGCCGGCAGTGATGTGGTCGTGGTGGTGCGAGATCAGTTCTCCTCGAAGGGCGGTGTCTTTTGGTACGTATATCCTTCCGTCGTACTTGAGTAGTCCGTCTCGCTCGGTGATCCCTCACTCATGGGCCAGCGACTCTGCGATCCCTACGTCCCACGTTGCCTTCTTCTTTGTCGCTTCCCGTATCCTTTCCTCGTTCTCCCCTTCGCTCGGCATGACGAGGGCTCGGAAGAAGAGCGTGTTGGGGAGAACGACCGTTTCTTGGTTGTCGTTGACTCCTTGGTCATGATCTGCTCGTCGACTCAGGAGGTCTGCTTTTCGGTTCGCCGTTCCTGGCTTGTGGTGGAGGGTGAAGTGGTACTCGCCGAGCTCGGTGACCCATCGGGCTTGCCGTTGATTGAGCTTTTGCGGTTGGCGGAAGTATTGGAGGTTCTGGTGATCCGACCAAATTTCGAAGGTCTGTGCAGTGCCCATGAGGT